>CAJDSM010018651.1:11131-25241 GCA_903981925.1 Ostrea lurida
ATAACAGAGGTTCTCAATAACACAACAGAGGAATACAATTTGTGTTTTAAACTCTGATAGGATGATAAATTTAGGATGAGCCAATAAATTTGCATCTTTTAGAATGAATAGGAATTTAGAGACAGATCTCTTCTGATTAAAAATATTGGAAATTCAAAAACCACGACTCAGTTAATGCTCAAGCACTTGATGTTTTAGATACATTTAATTATAAAAAAGATTCTTCCCATAGACAAACTGTCACTGGTTTGTGCAGGAAGATTTTTTTTTTTACTAAATGCATTTAAAACATCAAGTGCCTGTAATATATTGCATATTTAATATATCATAATTATGTGTCCTGTTTGTGATAGCTGACAATTATTTTAGAGGTAAATTTCATGTGGGCTGCGCATCAAGTACACCATAGTTCTGAATACTACAATTTGACAACAGCGCTTCGACAGTCTGTACTCCAGATATACACTTCTTGGGTAAGATTTTAAACATTTTTGACTTATTGTGCTTGCCAAGTGATTAAGTGCATTCACTTTGAAATATCTCCTGTTTGATTCTCGTTCTTTTAACCTTGTGAAACCTAAGATATTTAACAAGTAGTCACTGTTCCTTCACCATGTACCCAGCATTAGAAGCAAAAGTCACTCATCTTTCTTAAGAATGGATGTGTCATGTTATTGTATGCTTTTGCATAATAAAGAACTCTCTTGCAAAGGCCTTAAGCACCATGCACATAGATCAACATTTTTGGTACCTCAATTACCACTTATAGTCATAGAAAAAGATTATTTCTGTTTCCATGAAAAAATATAAGTGTTTGTTGTCCATATTCGCAAATTTTTCTAAATATTTGATAAACTTATCACAGAAAGAGATTTGTGATTTCAGGTATTTTACCTTCCTCTTGCCTTATTTATACCACCCTCCATCTTCATGGTTCATAACGAGTTGAATATATTGTACCAATTCTGGATCCACACTCAGGTGAGAACAGATAACAGCAATAAAACATTGTTTCTGATAAGATGTTTTTGATAAATTTTACCTGGTAAATGTTTTAAATTTAAAGTTTTCTTTTCTGTCCTCGGAAAATCAAACACTGGGAAGCATGTAGTTTTTAGCTCACCTGAGCACGTAAGCTCAAGTGAGCTTTCTGATCAAATTTGTCCGTTGTCTGTCGTTGTCGTCGTAAACTTTTCACATTTTCAACTTCTTCTCAAGACCGCTGGGCCATTAATTCAACCAAATTGGTATACATCATTCTTAGGGTGAAGGGCTTCAATTTTGTTCAAATGAAGGACCAGGCCCTCATCAAAGGGGAGATAATCACGAAAATGCAAAAATAGGGTGTGTCATTTAAAAATTTTCTTCTCAAGAACCAATGGGCCAGAAAAGCTGAAATTTATATGGAAGCTTCCTGATATAGTGGAGATTCAAGTTTGTTCAAATTATGACCCCGGGGGTATGATGGGGCCCCAATAGGGGATCAAAGTTTGACATATGATTATAGAGGAAAAATCTTTAAAATCTTCTTCTCAAGAACCACTAGGCCAGAAAAGCTGAAATTTTATATGGAAGCTTCCTGATATAGAGGAGATTCAAGTTTGTTCAAATCATGACCCTCGGGTGTACGATGGGGCCACATAGGGGATCAAAGTTTTACATGTGATTATAGAGGAAAAATCTTTTAAAATCTTGTTCTCAAGAACCACTGGGCCAGGAAAGCTGAAATTTATATGGAACTTCCTGATATAGAGGAGATTCAAGTTTGTTCAAATCATGACCCCCGGGGGTACTATGGGCCCCAATAAGGATCAAAGTTTTACATATGATTATATAGGAAAAATCTTTAAAAATCTTCTTCTCAAGAACCACTAGGCCAGGAAAGCTGAAATTTATATGAAGCTTCCTGATATAGAGGAGATTTAAGTTTGTTCAAATCATGACCCCCGGGGGTACTATGGGCCCAATAGGGGATCAAAGTTTTACATATGATTATATAGGAAAATCTTTAAAAATTTCTTCTCAAGAACCACTGGGCCAGGAAAGCTGAAATTTATATGGAAGCTCCTGATTATAGAGGAGATTTAAGTTTGTTCAAATCATGACCCCCGGGGTACGATGGCCACAATAGGGGATCAAAGTTTTACATGCAGATATATAGAGAAAATCTTTTAAAAATCTTCTTCTCAAGAACCACTGGGCCAGGAAAGCTGAAATTTATATGAAACTTTCCTGATATAGTGAGATTCAAGTTTGTTCAAATCATGACCCTCGGGGGATGATGAGACCTTAATAGGGATCAAAGTTTTACATGCAGATATATAGAGAAATTCTTTAAAAATCTTTTTCATTGAACCAGAAGAGTGGATGTTTTACCTGAAAGCTTCCTGATATGGAGTAGATTTAAGTTGGTTCAGATAATACCTCCACCCGACATAGGTTAGATTTATTCCACAGTGGTACATTCTAAATCCCAAACTTACTTGCTCTTTCTTAGTTGAAGCAGCTGTGCTCAGGTGAGCTGATGTCGGCCCTTGGGCCTCTTGTTGGTTTGTCCATCTGTCTTTGGCTAAACAATTTAACCTTGGTCATATCTTTTACACCATCAAAGGTACAGCTTTCATATTTGGTATGCGTATCCCTTGTGGCAACACATTTCCATCAACATTAGAATCTTTGACCTGATGGTCTTTACATTGACCAACTTTTAGAAAATTCTAATATAAGCCATATTTATCAAATCAAAAGAGGTACTACCGTCATGTTTAGCATGTGCATCTCTTGTGAGAAGACCTTTCTGTAGACCATGTGACCATGATTTTGACATTGACCTAGTTTTTGGAAATTCACAAATAACTTTAAACCTTTGTCACATCTTTTACAACATAAGAGGTATGGCTTCAATATTGTTAAGTATATTGTAAATGTATTATATTTCACTGTGGATTTATTTAGCTATTTTGGTGGAAGACTACTTCTGCTAAATTGAGTACACCACCAACAGAGACATGCATTATGACGGACAAATGGGGAAGTGATCATCTGCTAAATTAAGTCCGCGTCAAATGTTAGAAAATCAAATTCCGCTAAATATCATACATGTTAAATATAATATGTTTACAGTGTTCCTTCTGGCAAGACCTTTTCATTGGTACCAAAATCTTTGACCTGGTGACCTTTACATTTACCTTTGACCTACTTTTAGAAAATTCTGATATAGATTTAGTGAGAAGACCTTTCCATTTGTTTTAAATTTGTTGACCTTTTGACCTTGAAATTGACCTTTAATTAAAAGGTGAACAAAATGAAAATTACTTCACATTCTCAGTATTGCTACAAAAGTTTCAACTACAATGTCTTACAGTTCCACTTTGTTGTAATCTGGGTCATCAGTGTTTCACAAACACTTCTTGTTGTAGTACATAAAATCACTGGGTCCCCTGGAATATATTCTCAACACTCCAAGCCATCACAGAGTTCATCATGGGAGAAATCCGTATTGCATAGATAAGAACTACGCTGGCACTCTCATCATATGGGACAGATTGTTTGGTAAATTTCTGTGAATTTTAGATTAAAGGCCGAACTTTGTTCTGAAAGCAATTCTATTTATATGGGTACCTTTCTTTCTTTCTTTTTCTTTTTTTAATTAATTTATTTTTGGCATTTTCAGGCACCTTTCAAGCTGAGGATGAAGAAGTTGTGTATGGGTTGACACACCCAATCAACACATTTGATCCAAATGTCATTCAGGTGTGTATGAAAATAAAATCGATAAAAAAAGTTTAGAAACATATATGCTCCCCCCATATGGCAATATTCAAAAGGATCAAATTTTCATTAAAAATGTCTATAGTAATAGGGAAAAATATGGGTTATCAACTTGTCAGGGGCAACCTAAATGATAAGTTTGATCTCTAAAGATACTGAGAAGACATTTCCAAATAACTAGTTTTTCAAATCATGAACTTTGACCTTATGATTTGAAAACAATGGGGGTAATATACTCTTTAAGGGGTACTAGTGTACCGAGTTTGAAGTCTGTCAAAGAAATGGTTCTCAACATATTAAAAAGACATTATCTCATTATGTCATTTGACTCTCAACCTTTGACCTTAAAATTGATACGGGTCATTTACTCCTTAGGCAGAACCAGTGTACCAAGTTTGATATATGTCAAACTAAGTGTTCTCAAGATATGACTGTCCAGTTTGACCTTTGTACCTCAAAATCAATAGCAGATGTCAGTGTACCAACTTTTATATTTGTCAAGCAAATGTCCATACTGATGCTCTGTGCAGGAAGTTGGCCTGTGTGGTGCCTGAGAAAAATGTGTCAGAAATTTCTCTCAGATATTGAGCAGACAATTAATAACTGATATCGATATCCTATGCAGGGATAGCCAAGTCAGATGTCTGAATTTTTTTTTTTGTTTCTTAAAGTTAAATCCTTGCAAGAAAGTTTGACCGGTAATTTTGCATCTTTAGTTTGGATACTTGAAGTACATGATTGAGAGGTTCCGTGAAATGAAGGGCTGGAAGAACAAGCTGAGAGTGGTGTTCTGTGGGCCAGGGTGGGCTCCAGGCAAACCAAGAACTGGAGACATCAAGGATATTCCTGTGGTATGTTTATAGCTATGTTTGTAGGTGGGTGTTAAAATAGAAACCATTCTCTGACAGTTTGAGATCCTGTTGTTGTATTGCTTTTGGTAAATTATCATTGATCACTTCAAAGAATTAATTTGTAATCTATAAATAGTATTTTACATTTTGTATGTTCTATATCTATCGAAAAAGTATACAATTCATGTCAAAAATAATTTAAAAATTATACTTTAAGGTGCAAGCCCCATGGCCCCAGTATAACACGAAACTCCCAAGCTGGGTCAATGTGTATGCGGCGTTACACTTCACAATGGAACTTTTGTACTATCAAGAGGTGGCAGCCAGGAATGCTGTAAGATTGTATTTGAAATAATTATATGTTTAAAGGGGCATGGACATGTTTTGAACTAAAAATGTTCAAATTTTAGATTGCCAATTTTAATGTTTACAATGCTTTACTAAGGTATTTCTAATGGTCAGAAAAAATTGAACGTCATCTGTTGACTTCCAAGTGAGATACAGCACTTACAATTCTTTGTTATGTTAAACAAGCCCGAGCCGTGATTTTGCTTACATATATTGAATATACTACTAAACATTCCATTTAAAGCAGATTTTTTTCAAATTAGAAGTTCATTCTAAACACAATTAAACAGTGTCTAGGTTTTTCACATCTCATTTTGTTTTAAACATGATATTTTCTACGAAGCAATCTTTTTGTAAACATAAACAAGGCTCGAGCCTTGTTTACATTGGGAAGATTTGTGACCGCTGTATCTTACTTATAACTCAAGAACTGACTTTCAAATTTTTTGTTGACCACTAGAAATAACTTGATTAAGCATTTCAAACATCAAAAATGGCAATCTAAAATGTGAACATTTTAGTTCAAAATGTGTCCATGCCCCTTTAATGTGGAGCAAAACAATTTCTTATCTATCAAAGTGGATAGCAGACTTGCGTAAATTTCTGAAAAAAAAATCTGGATAAAAGGGGAAGGAAAAGTACATATAATTGATCTGCATTCTTGTTGCCCTTTGAGGGCCCCTAATTGGTCAATAAATTGAATTGAATATACAACTACAGCAGTTGATGTCTTATGTTGCAAATGCCAATAACTGATGATGTGGTAGATAAATTAAAAATGATAGTGCTTATTATAAATTTTTAGGTGGTTGTGTTTTAATTGTATAAAATATGTTTTGTCTCCAAAAACAGGGCCTATCTCAGTTATCAGTTTTGCTATTCGTCCTTCATCTTGGATTTTGCCTGACCAGCTTTGGAAAGATTTTTGATAATGAGTAAGTGTACAACATCTAATAATAGGTTTAAAATGAAATTGTATGGTGGAGCAAATTCATATCTTTTTTTTAATTTTTCCTAGTCCGTCTGCTGCTCAGTATGAGTTTCTGAGATGTCTCCTGACGTTAGCGGGTGATGTTGCCTTGTGTCACTATGGTTTCTATGGCGCCCCCGGTTACAGACCCACCTTTGTTGTATTTCTACAAGCAGTGTTTATGTTCTCTCTCTGTGTTTGGTCCTCTGTCATTTACAATACGACCATGAAAAGCAAGAAAGTAGAATAGCTTCTGTCTTTATTCCGCACAATGCATCAAAGTTCTGTGATAATTCTCAAATCAGTATGGAAACATTCTTGTTGTATATATATATATATATTTCTTTACGTAAATAATTTCATCAATCAAATTCAATAATATGTAGTTATGAGCAAGTCCTTTGAGATAAGGTTATGTGTTAATGTACTAATACATGATGTGTAGGTATCAATAGTAGTCTAGTGAAGGAGAGTTTGATTCATATAGTGAAATGACAAGCATACTGTGGTTAAATAAATATACTTTATTAATTTTTTAAATTTTCATTATTTGATATAGATGGTGCTTCTATTATTTTCATGAATATACATTATGATTGTTTTAATTGTTGACAATAAAGTTTAATTACAAATCAATACTTGTGTTGAATTGAGGTACTAGTATGTATTAGAAACTATATGTAATTTTGCGCTTTATAAATGAATAAAATAATAATAATATTAATATGAATTCAACAAAAAAAGTTAAGGATGACTTCATTAAATTAAATTCATTTATTTTTTAATACAAAAGTTCTGTTTGTGAGAATGATATGTATGTGAATGCTGTTCATTCTCCTTTTACCTGCATGTGTTCATTTACCGATTGACCAAAACCAGAATTGTTTCTCCATGACCACCATAAGCTGTTTCTCAAATTAGAGGGGTTTCATATTGTAAACATCCTATGCATGTGGTTTCGGTCAATCAGTAAATGAACATGTGCAGGTAAAAGGAAAATGAACAGCATTCACATATCATTCTCACAAACAGAACTTTTGTATTAAAAAATAAATGTGTCAGAAGTTACTTTAATGGCCCTTTTTTTGTTGAGTACATGTATATACACTGTATCACAACCCTCCATATTTAGTGGATTGTGACTTTCTTGATCCATCAACTGCTAGTATTTACTGCCACAGGTAAACTCGTACAGAATGATCATATTTAATATATTTCACATTCTAATTTCTTTTCCCCTCCACTCTCCTTCAAAGCATTTAGAAAGGGGAGGCAACAAATGGAGGAAGGACCCGGTCAAAACATTCTCAAGGTCCACTAATAAATATACTTCATAAATTTTCCAATAAAAAAAAAGGGCTGGGGTAGGTGGTCTCCCTTTGTTCCTAGCGATCTGCAAAATTTTAATTTTCCATATCATAATTAAAATAAATTGGCTTCATAAATTTATTTCTAATCATCACATCATATACTCTATATCATTAATTCACAATACTATAAAAATTTAAACATACACATAAAAGCACCATATACATGTAACAAGAATTCTTAACAAAATATCACAGTAATCTTTTTCAATATTATACCAGTCAAAATGAATTTATTTACACAATTGTCATGATATGCCCCTGCCACTAAACAGTTGCATACAATATGAGTATGTACAATTATTTTCAATAGGAGCATTGCAATACACAACACATTGAGGACAAAACACATTACCGGTACTTTTCTTTTTGCAAGTCAGTGTTGGGGTAACACTATAATGTATATATATTACAGCACACTGTATATTGAGGCACAAGAAATGGAGATGCATACCTGACGGATTTAGAATCGCCTATGCACTGAAAAAACAGGCACTGGGATATCTGATCACGCACACTTCGACAAGGCTTGTGATATAAACTTACACTGGGATGAATGTAAAACTTCTACTTCTCCTCATGATAAAGTCCACCATTGAAAAGTTCATTCCATAAACATCTGCTTTGTATATCTTCATGGATCTGGAGATTTTCGTCTCATGTTATTTTTATTTTTCGCAAGTTCTCTTGAGATATACAGATCTAAAGTATCAGATCAAAGGGTAACAATTCAAACACCATAACAATATATTCACTAGTTTATTGCACGCTCCCTATAGATTTGAAACTTCTGGAATGTTGAAATTATTTGTAGTTGAGCAATATGCGTATAAAATCAGGAAGAGCTGTTTTTTAATGGAGGTAGAAAACTCCAGTCCATCATGGACATGTTTTCATCTTGTTCTTCCATGAGGCTCCTGATCATGCCATCCACTCTGGAAAGACATTACACCAAAGCTTTCATTCATGCTTAAATATCAGAATTTATCCAATGAAAGTGCTCCATTTTAAAAATGGATGCTTAAAAGAGCTTCCTATACTCTTTATATATATTCAATATCGGAATACATCAACAAACATGGTGCACTGTCGTTGAAATGGGATGCAGTCATTGGATGCAAACTGAAGAGGATCATACAAGATGCACATTTTATAGAGCATAGAGATTGCAATGAACGCTTGGATAAACATAACTGCCCAAAGTGAAGGAATAACTAATATATCCGGTAAAGCACAGACAATATGCAAATTGAAATGAAATAAAATAATTTGAATAAAAAAAATTTCAGTTTAAATTTGGATTTAAGCCTGAGATTTTACTAAAATTGTGACTGTTTAATTACAAGAAAACTTGAACTAAGGTTGCTCATTCCAGTAAAATATTATGCACCTCATATAAAGCATAATTTTACCATCAAAAGAGTGATCAATACAAACTCTAAATAAATTATATGATAGGGATTTTTTGTGATTTTTTTTCGGAACGAGAAAAACTAGTTTGTTTGCAAATAAGAAATTTTAGAATCGAAGGACCATAGCACACTTGGTGGTAGGCAGTTTTACCTATATAGGTATTGTTTCCTTATTCTGAGGATGATAATGATTTATTTTGTGTATCTTTATATCTAAAATACAATAAATATTTTTTTTTAAAAACACTCCTCCCCTCCAGATCTCTTGCATTTGATTTCCCCCATATGATTACTGGTTGTTTCGTACATCACAAAATATTAAAACATGATTTAATTTGAAACACTATGAAGAGCTTACTTTTTGACTGTCTCTCGGTTATCATCACAAACTTTCATGGACTCCAATGATGATACACCCCACGAGCTAGCAGAGTTACTTCCCTTCGAATCCTGTCGTGATATGCCATTTTGTGCCTGCAAAAATACCCCAGTATTCCTCTTAACTTAAGCATATTCAATGACTGTCACAAGCAAATTAATCTGCTTTGATTTAAAATGCTACCAGTATGTCTATAATATAGTTAGCTTCCTGTAGATTTTTGCTTCCTGTAAACAACAATCTTTCAGCAACAGGAGAACTTGGGAGACTGTTTAGAGATACAATCTTCCACATCTATGAAAACTGTTTTGTATTTGGAAGCCAATTGCAAATAACCGATTCTTACTCAGAAATGTTTTAAAACGTCTCAAATACATGTTATTATTTGCATAAGAAAAGAGGGTTTGATTTAATTACATATATGAATATGAACACACTATTGATCATAAACATTTGACAACAGGAAAGTAGAAAAATGCCAGAAATGCAACAACCAGACTGGTGATTTGAACTTGGGTGGGGGGGGGGAGGGGGGGCTTTCACAATTTTCCCTTCTTAAAAAAATCATCAACCCAGGTATACTTTATTCCCGCTGGACCGGTATTTCACCTGTTAGATTTCAGGTGGTTAAACCAAAGTCAACAAATCGAGGGAGAAATTGCAAAAAGGAGTTGAAATTGACCCTGAACTCTGAATTTCTAGTCAGGCGCCAGTAATCAAACCTTGCAGACTCACATAACATCCCTGTCCCAGTCCAAGGCAAACAGATACAGGTTTTTATATGAATTGATTCCATAACAAAAAAAAAGAAAAAATTGTATTTATTCATCATTCAACACTTACTGGCCAATTTGGACCAAATTCCAAGATATTCAGTGACTCTGCCTCTTTATGGATCTGTATAGAGATTTAGCTGTTGCATCTGCTTACGTTCATGCACTGATATGTGGACTGAACATTCTGATTAGCATAAAACGACTGAATAAAAATGGTTCTGTGGACACAGAATTATCATTTACAGAATCTGCTAACTGTTTTCTATAGCTATAATATCAGGAAAAATCTTCAAATCTGCTACACAATAAATGGTGTTAGTAACATAAAATAAATTCCCTTTTGACTGAGAAACTCAAACTGCTTCCAAGCGGTATAGACTGTAATTACCGGGTGATCAGAACTTGACTACTATCTGCTATGCAATGGGTGCGGTCTATGTATTTGTCTCCTCCACCTGCACAGGTTTTCAACATATTATTTCTCTATAAATTTTTTCTAATTTGACTAATGGTTCAATTTCTTCTATAATTGTAGCAGTTATGGTAAAAAAATAAGACAGGCAAAATTTTGTCCTGTGAGAGAAACAGTTCTGCCAGTAGATTTTTAAGTACCCGGTACTTGTTTAAAATTGTATTTAGACAACAAATTAGAGTGAAAAATTCAGTAGTTCATGGTAGTTAAGGATTATAATTGGCAGCTACTGGTACTCTTACCAGTCCTATCTGAATGCATATGCTTAGTTTCAGTCAGAATATGACAAATTCAATGATTTCAAATTTTAAAGTAGGTTGAACTTTGAATTCCTCAGAACCTGGCTTCAAACCATAAACTGAGATATAGACTGAAGTTCTAATTTCTAACATCCAGTTTTAAACTTTCTGAAATTTATAAAATTTTCATTAATGACATAATTTCAAAATATATAGGCTATGACATCTGAATTGTATAATGCCACAGATTTTTAAACACCTGTGCTTGAGAGAAACTTAAGAATATAAGTGATCAATAATTTTGATTTGTATAAGTTTGTTTTCATTTATGGTCTTGAAGCCTTATGATGTCAAAATAAGCTAAGAAACTATATAATTTTCAACAAATACTAAATGCAAATTCTTTCCAAACATCAAGGGCAAACTCCTGGACTCTGAATTTAACTCACGTGTGCACGATTGGTGCTGGTCTTTAATACTGCGTTGATAGACGGTGGTTCTTGTTGTAATTGGATTAAGACATGGGGCTGGTTTTTGAGTCAAACGAGTGTTTTGTATACGATTGTATCTGTGATATACCATCTTAAGATTTTCATTCAAAATCATGTACATCGTTTATTACATTATCTGACTGTTAACTCAGATAAGGTATTATTAATTATGTGACTTCCTTTTGCTCCGATTACCCACCTTTGCTCTTGTCCTGTCCTATCGAAATGATATAGATGCTAATCAGCCTTCTTCCTCTGGAATCAAAAGTTTAAAATACAGTGACACCCTAAACACCAGTCTCTCCTCTTTAATAGAGTCTTTGTTAATTCTCACTCAACATTAATCAAATAGAATCTCCCACACAGATATAATAGAACCTCCCCCACACCAAGAATAATCTTGAATTCTCCACACAAAGATATATCGATAGATTCTCCCACACTAGATATAAATAAACCTCCCACACGAAAGATATATCGATAGAATCTCCCACACAGAGATTAAATAAGAAACCTCCCACACAAAGAGTATATCGATTAGGAATCTCCACAAATATAAAATGACACCTCCCACAAAGATATAGAAAGAACCTCCATATCATTCAATAGGTCCACCACACCACACAACACACAGAGGAAGAGGATAGAGATGCAATTTTAAATAGAATGAATTTATCAAAGTAAAACGACAAAAGAATTTTTTTTTGGCTTGCTTTCAAGATATTTTGATTGTGATAATAACTTAGTTTCAACAATATTACCAGTGTGCTTCTAAAACTTCATTCTGTTTGGCAACGAGCAAATGGACTCTTCTGTAATTCGATGATTTTGGTCTGTAATGCTATGGAATGTTGTCTAACTTGGCCACTTTTTCTTTCTATAAAAAATCAAGTTAATACAAATATTTGGACAAGTTCAAAAGAGAAGAGAGAGAAATTTTTGGGAAAAGAAACAAAGGACACAGCTACAGATCTTTAAATATCCTCGAGTTTTCAACTGATCTGGAGGAAAACAAAGATTATCAGTGTTTCGATGGACTTCTAGTTTCCCTCCCACTCTCTTCCATTTGGCCACGACTTTCTCTGCACTGTTAAAAACCAGATTTCATCTCATGAACAATTCAACCAGACTAAAGCCAGTCCTCTCAAAAGGAACATGAAGAAAACTGATTTTTTTTTCAGATTGAAATTACAGTTGAACTTCGATATCTCGAACACTGATATCTCGAATACCATGGTTATGTTGAACTGATTTGGAGGTCCCAACCACTTATTTTCTTAGTATTTTTACCCTTGATATCTCGAATTCACGGATATCTCGAACTTTTTTCTTGGTCCCATCAAGTTCGAGATAACAAGGTTCGACTGTATCTAATAAAACAAATTGCATTATGTACATGCTATTACATTACAGTATACATGTAAATAGGGTTTGGATACAGTATTCCAACCCCCATTAGTCAAACATTGTGAATTCATGAAGATTTGAAGGGTTGAGAAATACAATGGTCGTAATATTCATTGTTTGAAACATCAAAGAAATTGGAAAATGATGCGAGCTGAGTGAAAGTATACAAACTATAGGCTGAGACTGTGTTGATGTTCAGTGATGTGTTTTAGAGTACTAGATAAGCATGGAGGTTAAGAAATTTACCCGGTACTTAGAGAATATGAGCCGAGTCTGAGGGGCAAGGTTTCTCATTCCAACAACATTTTTGAATGTCAGGACTATACATCTCTATTCTGAAATCTGTATCCTAATGGTTCGTGAAAATATTATTAAAAAAGGAGTTTCCAAAGATATTTCTTTGAAAAACTTTAAACCCTAAAGTGGCTCGTCCCAGACTCTGAGAATCATGGTGTGGACAAAAATGTCATTCTTGAGGTGATCTTTAAAAATCCCTTTTAAAATTCCTATCCTATTTTTTAAACATTTCCCTTTGGAAGAGAGCTTGATCCTTCATTTGAACAAACCTGAATTACTTTCAGAGGGTCATGTTGTGGTAAGTTTAGGTCTGTTGATAATGACCCAGTGATCCCTGAGAAGTCAAAAATACTAAAATTTAAAAGACAGGTAGATATGGACAAATTGAAATAAAAAAGCTCAGGTGTGATAACGAGAGTGCAACATGGGAGAGTCAAATACTGAAGTAATATGTCATTAATATACACTGGTGGCTTTCTTTGATGTTTATGATGCAAAATAATCCCTGTCAAGATGCGAGTAAAAAAAACTGGTCCATAACAAACATACCAATTCACTTTATTCAATATATGTACTTTTCTTCTCTTTCGAAAAGAATGCTAAACCCAACACTACGTGCTAGAACTCCCCCCCCCCACCCCCCCAATTCTACGTGTGCAGTGTCCCACTACTTGGAATATTAAATATCTGTTTGCGTAGAATTGAAATGTGCAAGAGTTCATGCATAATTTGTTTTTGGCAGCTTTGAGAAAGTTATGTTGAGGTAGACTTACTGTGCACTCCGTTTGATTTCTGGATTTCATACATCTCAATATCATGTTGCAAACTGAAAGCATACAACAAGAATCCATAAAGCCAGAGTTCCACCATGGACACAGAAATTGTGATGCAAATAATGAATGATGCAAATAATATGACAAAAGAAAATTTCACGCCAATGTAATATATATCATACTTTCAAGGTAGCATATATACTGTAAACATATTATAGCTATTATAGCTTACAGTGGATTTATTTTAGCGATTTTGGCGGAAGACAACATCCGCTACATCAAGTACACTGCAAATGGGCATGCATTATGATGGACAACCAGGGGAGTGAACATCCACTAAATTAAGTCCGTGTCAAATGTTCAAAAATCAAATTTCCACCAAATATTATATGCGTTAAATATAATACGTTAACTTTACAGTATTGCATCAAAACAAACATTCAAATATTATAATGCAATACTGATTTAATATGATCGTGTCACATAGTTCCTGTGCAACAACTGCACTAAGATTTGAATACATGAATAAAAAAATGTGTCAAAGACAGAAATGGCCG
>CAJDSM010018654.1:554-15151 GCA_903981925.1 Ostrea lurida
TTTTTTTTTTTTTTTTTTTTTTTTTGGATGGACCCCATTTTCTCCTCAAGATATCAGAGTTTCCTTTCCAACTAGTAAAGTCTAAGTAGTAAAGTGGCTCTTTGAAGCCTTTGTTGCTAAAAACAAAATGTTGGATGGTCTTGTACATCTCTCGATAGCGACCGTGCTGACTGGTTCCGCAGTTTATACCCCCTGTCAGTCCAGAGGTCACTTGGGGCCAGAAGAAATTCTTTGGTTTCTGTGTTTACCCTTTCTTATCATTTAAATCCCATCTCTTGATGTTGTTCATCCATTCTTCCTTTCGTATTTTTCTCAAAACTCTCAAATGAAAAGTTGCTTTCCCTTTTTCATTTTTTCATTTTCAGTTGACAGAATTTTTCTTAAGCTTGGCATGAGTATGTCATAACCCTCATTTGCATCACACAATTTTTAACATTTCATGATATATATATATACTTCAAATTTTGTTGAATGGAAAAGAAACTTCAGGGGCAGATAACTGTTATCGGGTATAGCGGGTCGCTAGCGAGTGGTGCACCATGCCAAAGGAGAATTCTGTCTGTTGTGTACCTCAGCATGTTCTGTTCCTCTCTCAGATCCCGCCACCCTTCAAGCCTCAGGTGACCTCCGAGACTGACACCAGATATTTTGATGACACCTTCACGGGGGAGTCCGTGGAATTAACCCCGCCCCCAGCGCCAGGGTTGCCGGAATTTGAGGCGTCCAGTCACTCCCTGGATCGAATCGATGAAGACATTGAAGTGGATGTGCCGTATTTTGAGAAATTTTCGTATCATGGTAGTAAGATGAGCCTAGCTCAGAGTCACAATAGCGTCATGAGCTTCGACACCACCTGGAGTACATGATTATCGCATGTATGTGACTTTTAAAATCTCAGGTCTACTAGATGAGAATTTGAAGTGAATTGAGGGAAATTTCTGTGTAACAGAATGAATGTTTTTAGATATAGTACTTTTATATATATAGATATATATGAAGTGTTCAGAGAATTTTAAAATGTGTATGCTGTGCATACAGAGTACGTCGGGAAGCAGCATCCTACAGGGTGTAAGAGTTTATACAAGTCTGCACTAGATGTGTAACATCAAGATTTATACCAATGTGTTGCTGTCAAAGTCAGGTTTTTTCCATGAATTTTTTAAAAGTTGTTTCTCTCTACTATATCATTATAAGTATGTTTTCTACATGTTATGTACTGTACTTAATACTGGACTTAGGTACCTTGCACTACTGTTCACAAAATCTATGTAAAATTGATTTGTTATGTGCCTGTTGTGCAGCACAGATTTATTTTTGGGGAAAAAAGGACTTCCGACATTGCAAACTATAGGTACATGCAACCTGTACAACAGATTCCTGAATGTTTAAATGTAATTACAGTCTGGAGAATAACTCAACAGATCATGTACAGTATTTGGAGGCACACTAATGAAATTGCCAAACTAAACAAATTAACTAATTGTATTCATTGATTGTTGTAACATGATTCATTGTTCAATGCTTGGGGCATTTTATTTTGTGCTGTAGAATGTGGTACTGTATAGATAGCAAAGCTCAACTAGAATCCTCCAGAATGAATATATCCTGATTCATGTTGAAATTGAATCAGTGTAGGAATACCATGTTCATGTATACTCGTATTGCTAAATTCAATTTCTAAAACAAATTGAATGTGAAAATTTTACTTAAAAATTCTTTTCAAAAAAATACAAAAGAACACAGTAAAAATACATAGACAATATTGATTGTGATTTCTTTAATGACATACAATGTACTAGTAAACTACACATGCACATATGCATGTATTTAAACCATTGATCTCTTAAATTCAATAGTTTACCCATTATCTTTAGTCCTATACAATGTTTGGAGTCCCACCTGTCTATCCGATAGTGGCATATACATGTGACGTGGTATTCACTAACCATTTTATTATGCAGATAATTTATCAGTAGTTCTTTAAGTGATTACTATTTCATTCTTAGGATGTCTGAATCGGTTGTGTTTGCTATTAAATTGTTTTGCCCATAAAGGTATAAACTATTGAATTTTAAGCATTTTTTCTAAAAATCTGAATTGGTGTATTTTTATTTTGTTATGAATGTGGCCAGTAAGAAAGGAATTTATGTACAATTTACATAATTATATAGCAAATGTTTTATGATTGTCATTTTTGTAACACGTTCACACACGTGTTTTAGAGTAATTTCAAAATTTCATTTTATGAACGAGTTTTATCTATTAGCAAACTTATATATATTTATCAGTATGCACAATGGCATAGTATGTGAAGTCAATGGTGTGATTTTTTTTTAACATTGTTGGAGAAAGAATTTTTTTATTGTTCAAGTCTCAAATATGTATACTATTTCATGATTATACATATTAAATTTTATATATTTTTTTTAATAGTACAACACATGAGTTCCCAAAGTTTAGTGCAATCTATTCATCTTGTCCATTGACAAATAAAACAACAACAACTAAAACTCAGGTCCATTTTACAACATCTTTAGAGGACACCTTTAACCCCCCTCCCTCACCCCTTTCCCCTCCTCACGAGAACACCCAAAGTGGAAAGTCATTAATTACACAATGTTTATTCATCGTAACTAGTAATTAAATGTGTATTGATATTTTGTTACTGTGTTATTGAATAATGTGATCAACAGATGATGCTATATATATATATATATATGTGTGTGTGTGTGTGTGTTTAATGTACTACCGTATATACTCGCCTATAAGTCGGTTCGCCTATAAGTCGGTTGTGTTTTTGAGATCATTTTGAAGGATTTTGCCATTGACCCGCCTATAAGTCGGTAAAACTTTTTGCCAGAATCGGTTGACAATTTCAAATCAAAGTTACACTGATTTGCCCCTGTTTCAAAAATATTTTGAGAAATGATGGCAGTATTTAACTATTCTTTCTCCAAAATCAATATATGTCAACTTCTTATTATTTACCTGTGTCAAATAGTATTTTTTTATTATTTTTTATGTCCAGATTAATTTGTCTGGACGATGATCGTGATTTCTAAACATTGGTACATTTCACCAATAGAAAAATACTGATCTCCTTAGGTCTCGCCTATAAGTCGGACATAGACTTTTGGTCCAAAATTTACTCCCAAAAATCCGACTTATAGGCGAGTATATACGGTATAGTACCAAAACATGCCTTTCTGATCCTACCTTAATGTACATGTATGTTTATTTCTCGGTCACACCTAACTATCAAGTAAAACGTCTTCAGAAGTTTTGTTTTTTTTCTGATTCTGAGCTAGGGTGCAGAATTTCAGTGATTAGATAAGAGAAAATGTGTGATTTTATTTGGATGAAAGAGAGAACCAAGGACTATATTTGAATGATAACAGATGTTTTAAACTCCCATAAAAACTCCAAAATTCATATCTTAGAAAGAAGATTAAATCTTTTATTTCACAAGATAGAGTTTATGTCAGTTTCATGTCTCTTCCATGTACAGTCGTTTAGAAAGCGTGTACAGAGCATCTAATGTGACACAACTTCTCAATTCTAATCAAATTCACCTAAAATGCCCATGAAAAGAAACATAGAAAACAGCTTTGGACAAATATTAAATTTTTCTATGATATATGTTTAAGGGAATGACAAAAGCTAGAATTACAACTGAGGTGCACCAGAATTCATGCACAAAATATGCTCAGTTTTGAAGTAAAACCAATAATGTTGACTTTAGTGTGCCAATAAAGCCCTTAATTATCATATAAATATAGTCCTTTGTTGGTTTCTACAGAGCGCAGGTATTACATGATGGACTTGTATCAGCAGCGTGTTTTGATCAGATCATTCAAGTATTTTTGTCACAATTGAAGTCCTGAATTTTACATGGTAGAATAGCAGTCCAACAAGATGGTTTTGGATTTTGTGGTATTCACAGTAATATTATGTACCTTTGAAATTTTACCATAGCAAAGTAAACTATTTTCATATCACAGCAGCTTAAAGGGGCATAGACACGATTTGAGCTGAAAATTTCCTCTAACTTTATTTTTTTACAATGCTTAACTATTTAAAGGTAATTCTAATAGTCAGCAAAAATTTGAAGGTCAGTTGTTGAGATGCAAGTGAGATACAGCACTCACATTTCTTTTTGTTACATATAATCAAGGCTCATGCTATGTTTTTGTTTACATGCATGTACATTGCTTTTAAATAGAAAATTTCATTTGAAAACAATATATGAAACATAACAAACACAAGGAACTGTTTATTACTCGCAAATTGCAAAAATCTGTTTTGCACAACTTATACTAGGATATTTACATGATATTTACATGTAACCTTAGTAACCTATGTAAACAAAAAGATAGCAACAAAGAATTGTGAGTGCTTTATTTCACTTTTAATAACTCAACAATTGACATTCAAATTTTTGCTGACCTTCAGAAATGCCATAGTTCAGCATGAAAATGGGGAAAATTTTTAAATAAAATTTTCAGCTCAAATTGTGTCCATGTCCCTCTAGACAGTATTTGTAATCATCACCTGAACATGACAAAAAGAAATGCGTTTAAAGAGAAATGATCTTGTGATGTTTGTGTTGCAGAAGTGCCAGACTTGCTTACCAGTGTAAATGTCATGACTTTTTGCTATGCATTGTCGGAACCCACGGTTGATTACGCTTTGTTCCGCTCTCCATGAGAGGAACGTAGGGTTATCAACCATGGAGAAAGGAATGAAGCGTCATCAACTGTGGGCTGGGACGATGTTTGCTATGATCTGTTGTTTTTATCGGGGTATGAGCCGAGATGCAGTCCACTGTAGTACTTGTACTGTGATTATATGATGGTTAGAGAGAGTTTAGTAACCGGATACTTAATGTACCAGTCACATTGTATCATACCTAACAATAAAGCATTAACACACCACACGGGCCTGCACGTTTGAATTCTTTAGATTCAGATACAGTTGGTTATCTCACATGTAAGTTGTAATTAGAGCCCCGCATGAACCCTATAGTAATCACATTGTCCGTCCGTCTGTCCGTCCAACAATTTCGTTGTGATGCGATAACTCAAAAAGTTTTTATCGTACAGTTTTGAGACTTTTCACAATTGTACTCTACCATAAGAGGCAGAAGTGTATAAATTCCTGGGTTCCGTCCGTTTCGTCTGTCGTCAACATTTTCGTAGTGATGCGATAACTCAAAAAGTTTTTATTGTACAGTTTTGAAACTTTGCACAATTGTCTCTAACACTACAATAAGAGGTAGAAGTGTATAAATTCTGGGTTTCTGTTTGTCTTGTTGGTCAAATTTTGTATCGTTGTGATGCGATACTCAAAAAATTTATCGTACATTTTGAAACTTTGCACATTTGTACTCTACAATAAGAGGCACAAGTGTATAAATATTTTTGTCCAACGTATTGGAAAAACTAATACATTTAGTATGGGAATTATTCTAACTGTCAGTTACAGAATATTTCCATATTTTTTTTAAACTGAGATTGCTTCGATCGAGTAAAAATTTCTTGAAGTATTTTGATTCAAGAAATGCTTATCAGTGTGTTAATTGATATGGATGTATATAATTCACAATTTAAATATAGTTTTACATATACCCAGTACTAAACATTTCTGTATCAAATGCACATGTCCACTTTCCTTTGTAGCCCTCGCAGGGCCCCTTGTTGACCATGTCAGTTTTCTAGTTAGTTTAATGATGAATTTAGATGAACTTTGGTAATGGAATCGGAATTAATTAATGTCAAGAGTAATCAAATACTGTATTTTCTCCTGCACAACATTACATGTTTAAATGTGTGAGATATCACACCATCTTCTTGCACATTGTACAAGAAGGGTGGGCTTGTCAATGCAATAATTATTGAACCTGCAAATGTTACTCAGGAACAGGGATGATAGCCCACTTTGAATTACTACTGTCCAGGATGGAGATTATAGCCCACTCCCAATTACTACTGTTTAGCGTCCAGATGCTAGAGAGTACCCCCTATTGTCCAGTATGGTGGTTTAAAGGGGAAATGACTGCAGATTACTCCATTTACCTGATGGAGATAAAGGGCTCACAGCGGTTATGACCAGTTGACAGGGAATGCATATTCCTCCTAGGCATGTGATCCCACCTGGTGTGTCCAGGGATCTGTGTTTGCCCAACTCTTCATTTTGTATTCCTTGTAGTAATTATTCAGGGCTGTCACTTTCCCTGATTTGGGTCTGATAAAATGACCCTTCCCAATTGGAAAATGAGCAAAATTTTCTTAATTTGAAAAACATGTATCCCAGTTTTGGAACGGTGCATTCAACTTGACACTTGATGTGGAATTTACTAAAAAACAATTAATTAAAAAGCACAAAAAGACAGCACGTGTTCTAAAATTCTTTGAATAAAAATAGACTTTTTGATTTTTTATCATAATTGTATCATAAACAAAAATTTCCCAATATGACCAAAAAGATCGATAATTTTGCCAATTCAGACGGTCCTGGACCCTGTACCACTAAGGGCAGCGACCGCCCTGTTATTACTGTTTGTTATCTTCAAATATTATTTTAGTTACTATTGTCCAATATCGAGATTTAGCATGGACGTGATAGAGGGTTGCCCATCTTTAGATAATACGGTCCTGACAATATCGAGATTTAGCATGGACGTGATAGAGGGTAGCCCATATTTAGTTAATATGGTCCAATATCGAGATTTAGCATGGACGTGCTAGAGGGTTGCCCATCTTTAGATAATACGGTCCTGACAATATCGAGATTTAGCATGGACGTGATAGAGGGTTGCCCATATTTAGTTAATACGGTCCAATATCGAGATTTAGCAAGGATAGAGGGTTGCCCATATTTAGATAATACGGTCCAATATCGAGATTTAGCATGGAGGTGATAGAGGGTTGCCCATATTTAGATACTACGGCCCAATATCGAGATTTAGCATGGACGTGATAGAGGGTTGTCCATATTTAGTTACTACTGTACAATATCGAGATTTAGCATGGAGGCGATAGAGGGTTGCCCATATTTAGTAAATACGGTCCAATATTGAGATTTAGCATGGACGTGATAGAGGGTTGCCCATATTTAGTTAATACGGTCCAATATCGAGATGTAGCATGGACGTGATAGAGGGTTGTCCATATTTAGTTACTACTGTACAATATCGAGATTTAGCATGGAGGTGAAGGGTTGCCCATATTTAGTAACTACGGTCCCAAATTTGAGATTTAGCCAGGAGGTGAATCGATAGCAGGTTGCTGCCCAGTGTGGAGAAGATAATAACCAACTTTCATTAACCATCGTCCATTAAAAAGGGGATTAGGAATGCTGAAAATTGTTTGACGAAAGAAACAAAATAGTGGAGGCAAAACGAATTAGTCCTGTCAACCTGGGTATTTCTTTCTGACTCTGTAGATAAACTTTTTCGGCTATCAAATTTAAATTGGTGCACACCATGTCCATATTCTAAAACTTGAAAGACTGACAGAATATGATATGACATCTTAATGTCTTTTTAAGCAGCCCCCTGAAATTATTATTTTTTTTATTTAAGAGAGTATGTACAACTATAATTACAGAAAAATGTATTCAAAGATGGGTCACTAGTGGAGAAATCCAAACAAGCACTATAAGTGGCCTTGTTGAAATACAATGGAAATGATAAACATAAAGTACTTGATATCTGGCATCATATTTCAAGATCTTTCAAAAAAGAAAAAGTCATAAATTCCATATATATGATACACAGGTGTTGCAAAATACAGGTATCAAATTTCAACAAGATTTAACATGAGTTTTCTCAGGGTTTTTTTTTTTTAGATCAAATTTTATTTAATCTAAAGAACAAGGTACGATTGTATACATAAAAAGGCCCAATAATTTTGCTTTCTATAAATAATTAAATGTGTTTGAAATTAACCTTTATCACCGTTTTAAGAAAGGAAAATATGTAACAGGCATACTACATTAATAACATTGGAACGTTATTCCTAATTTGATAGCATTATGACATAACAAATAAGACATGTTCCTGGCTTTTATGAAAATGAGTCTGAAAACAGCCAAATGTGATACAGATTATTGCTCAGGAAAATATGTGCGCATTTGTCGAGCAAAATGAAAATAATATATATTGTGTATCATTATGAGATGAAAAACATACTTGAATATGAATTTGCTCGACGCAATGCGCTGTATGTTTTCTGAAAGGAAATTAAACCACCTGTATTTTAGGATATCTTCATTGAAAATGGCATTTTTTTGCAGCGTTTTTTGCCAACTTCAAGCTCTTTTCATATGACAAAAATCATTTTACTGATCAAACTGAGCGGATTTTGGATGCTAATATATTCCTTATTTGACTGCAAGGTTTGAGTTCCAAGTGAAATCATCAATATTTTGGGCCAGTTGACTTATAGAAACTGTACCATACTTCTGTAGTCAAAAAAATTGATTTACAGAGCTTTTAGCTCACCTGCATGCTCAAGTGAGATTTTCTAATCACATTTTGTCCGTCTGTAAATTTTTCACATTTTCGACCTTTTCCAGAACCACTGCGCCAATTTCAACCAAACTTAGTACAAATCATCCTTGGAAGAAGGGGATTCAAATTTGTTCAAATGAAGAACCATGTCTCTTTCAAAGGGGAGATAATTACAAAAATGCAAAAATAGCTAGGATAGGGTCATTTAAAAATCTTAAGAACCACTGGGCCAGAGAAGCTGAAATTTACAAGAAGCCTCCTGACATAGTGGAGATTAAAGTTAGAATTGTGACCCTGCATGGGGTTAAGGTGGGCCCACAATAGGGGATTAAAGTTTTACATGCAGATTTATAGAAAATCTTTTACAGTACCACTGGGCCAATTTCAAACTTGATGCAAATCATCCTTGGGTGAAGGGGATTCAAGTTTCACTGTTTGTTTCAAATGAAGGGTCATGCCCCCTTCAAAGAGGAGATATCACAAAAATTCAAATTTAGGATGGGGACATTTAAAAACCTCAAGAACCACTGGACCAGAAAAGCTGAAATTTTCCTGAAAGCTTTCTGACATTGTGGAGATTTAAGTTTGTTAAAATCATGACCCAGGGTAGGGTGGGGCCACAATAGGGAATCGGAGTGCATCCTGAGATGAAATTTGTTAAAATGAAAGGCCATACCCCTCTACTAGCTAGGGCATGTGGTAATTAATGAGTTTTTTTGTCAAGTGTGATGATTAATGAACTTTCATCCCCTTGTGTGTTGTAAGAGGTGACTGAATGGGGCGGTCATTCGGATGAGACTGAAAAAACCGAGGTCCCGTGTCACAGCCGGTGTGGCACGAAAAAGATCCCTCCCTGCTCCTAGGCCCTGAGTGCCGAGCATAGGCCTAAATTTTGCAGCCCTTCACCGGCATTGGTGATGTCTCTATATGAGTGAAATATTCTCGGTGGGACGTAAAACAATAAATAATCAATCAATCAAACATTTTCTGAACCAAGCTGCTTGTAAAATGATAGTTTTGCTCAAGCATGTTTATTGCTCTGCTGCTCAGGTGAGCAATGTGGCTCATGGGTCTTTTGTTTTGCATGTTACTAGGAGAAAAACTTATTAATAAGGTAGTAGACATAATTGTTTGTGTTTAACATTGTATTTTCATCAACTTTTATGCACCATGTTAATGTTTTATAACAAGGCATTGATCAAAGATTTCTTTCATTGCTAGCTTCAGCCGCCATGGAAACCTGACGTGAAGAGTGCGTGGGACACGAAGTACATCCCGGATGAATTCGCTCGTGAGAACACGTTTTTAACACCGCCCGGTCAGGAACACTTGTCTGAGAGCATGAGACATGAACTAGACGCCATTGACGAGGAAGGCGAACTTCCGTACTTCGAGCAGTTTTCATTTCACGGAAACAGTACCAAAAGTTTTGGTGGTTACTTGAGCGAGTCGGTGAGGCATACTGATGAGCTGTTCTAAAGCACCGGTGTACTAGATGTATAAAGCATACTCATAGAGTCATGTGACATAGGGGAGGAGCTACAGACGTACATGGTCATGTGACTACAGAATGGTAGATTAATGCAATCTCAGTATTACGATAGAGACCTATTTTATAATTGATTATTTTCATTCCTGAAATCGAATATTATGTCGCCTGAATCACTCAGGGGGTGATCTGTTGCGATTGGTCCGTCGTGTTGTCATGTGAAAACAATCAGCTTCCTTCCTCTCTGTAGAAATTATAATTTTTCAATTCGGTACGGAATCACATTGTGGTAAAGGGAATTGAAGATGTGAATTTTATAGTCACTGCACCTCTAGAGCCTGAAGGATGAGGTGCTAGAATTTGAGAAATTAATTTAATCATTATATATCTTCTCTACTTTGGGTCATCAAGCTGACAAACTACATATATAGTTATGATGAGCAAGGTTGCCTTTACCAAACATGAGAAACACATGGCCCCTGGGTCAGGAGTTTTGCATGGTGCTGTGTTGAGCTTTATGTTTCATAAAGAGAAAACTGTATTTTTTCTTTAAAAATCTCTTGGACATCAAACACGAGTACACAGAAACATTAAAAGAGGAAGTCTTTACTAGAATTGTGAAATTCAGGGTTATGAATTATATTGCTAAGGCATGGTTTGTTCTTTGAATTAAAAATCTTTATTGACTCAGACACTATGCATTGACACCGAGTACATAGAAATGATGACAAGAGACGCCTTTTAAAACACAGTTGTTAAATCTGTAGCCCCTGGCGTGAAACTCTTGGCCCCTGGGTTAGGCGTTCTATGCTAAGGTGGGGCTTTCCGGCTTCCTTAGTGAAAAAGTGTTATTTCTCTGTAAAAAAAAACCCAGCTTTTCTCGACTCGTGGACTTCAAACAGCAAAATTGAGTACAAGTTAATAATGAAGGGGAAATTTTCTTTCATAACTGCGAAATTCATGGCCCCTGGGTTTGTAAGATCCGGTGCTAGGATGAAGGTAAATACCTCTAAAAATAATCAATGTTTAAAAATCTTCTCGGTAGTGCAACAGTGTAGTCGTAAAAAGCAAGGATGCCTCAACCAAAAATGTGAAATTCACAGTCCCTGGGTTAGAGGCTCAGGTGCTAAAGTGGGTTTTTTTTAGTTCATGAAATAAAACTGCCATCTTTAAATATTTCTTTTATCCTTGCAGTTTAAAGAGCCAATATCTGTTTATAAAGAACATGTATCCCTCTACCAAATTGAAATTCATGACCACTAGGTTAGACTGAAATGTGTTCTCCAAATGGGTATATTGTGAAAATGCTTTTTAATATTTAGAACTGATATCTTATTATTATTTATTTATTTGAAAAACACCATATATGTGGTTATAAAAAGCATATAGCCTTCTATCAAGCTCATGAAATTCCCCCGCCTTTGGGCCAGAGATTCAGGCTTGGGGTAAAAGCTGGTGAATTTTGACTACCGGTAAACACTATATGTGTGGTTATGAGGACTTTGAAATTCATGACTCATGGACTAAATAATGCACAGGGCGCAGCAATCATAGAGTGAAAATAGAGGACATTAATTGGTTTTTTTTTAAATGCTTGGAAAAACAAACAACCCCAGAATCTGGAGAGCTAGTGACAGTTTACTTTCATTTTACTAGATAAATACTTCTCGTTTAATTGAGCTCTCCATTACACAGTTGTTGTATGTTAGCTCGGGTGACTATTAAGTAAGACCCATGAACTTTTCTAGGATATTTCCTAGAAAGTAATGATATATATAATTATATTGTGGTTAAAAATAAAAAGGTGGTTTGTTGTGATAAGGCTGTTGATATGGAAAGTCATTGCCTGTTAGAAAACTCTTTATAAATCTACCCATTTTATATATTGTCAGAGAATACTGGAATTCGTTAGCGTAGAGGAAAAGTGTATTTGGGTTTTTTTTTGTATTTTTGTTGGATTGTATTTCTGTTATAACTGTTAGATCTTGTCGTGGGTGCAATATTGCTCTAGCAAAGGGAAATTTCACCACAAAGAATTTGTTGACTTCTGAGTAATACGGTAGGCACTAAAGTTTTATTTATTTTTTTAATGAAGAAAGGATAATGTAAATGAAATATCCAGAAAATCATGAATAACGTGTTATGTATGAGAATTAGCTTAGGTGAATATGTGTGAATGCATTAGGATGTATGATTTCAACTGATACATGTATGTATAATTTCAACTGTTGTATGAATGACTTGCATAGTTATAGTTGCTTTGGTGAGGATATATAATATGTACGTGTACCGGTAAATGAAAATATTCTAGCATCAAACACAAGTTTTAAACTGAACCATAAAATGGTTTACAACATAGCGTTACAAGTTTAAACATCATACTCTACAGGATATGGAAAATTATAATCTCTCGTAGTGGGTTATCCGAAGTATTTACAGTCTTAATATGCTTAACACATGTAGAAATTATTTTACTCTTTTGTGTTTATGTAAACTGAAAACAAAGCCTAGTCAACAATTTTGATAGTCACTTAAAACAACAAGGTTATCAGATTTAATAGGTGTATATAATATATATATTGAAATACACAAAAAATGCACAGTGGTCAGAAAGTTATAGTTAAAAAATAAAAAAGAAACACGAAAACATTTAGTAAAGCTTTAGCGCTTTCATTTCCAATCTTCAGAAGCTTTACATATTATGTAAAGCTTCTGAAGATTGGAATCTATTAAATGAAAGCGCTAAATATGTAAAGCTTCTGATGAAAGCGCTTAAAGCTTTTTTAAAAAATTTCTAAAAAAAAAATTGGGTTTTTTTTCGTGTTCTTTTTTTTTTTGTTTTTATTTTTTAACTATATATATATATATGGATGTCAGCTGTTGGGGTTTTTCCCCCCTCTTTTTTTTAGGGGGTGGAGGGGTGGGTGGGTTACATATTATATTCAGTGTAGACTGATATATGATAGTGGTGCTGACATATGTGCCTCCCAATATCTAACAGGAGCTATTGGGAATTTTACAAGAAATAGTCTCAGAAATTAGGTGCCATTACTTTAAAAAGACAAACACCATGTTCCTTTGTGGACAGGACTAAACATTTCTTGGACTAGAACAGACCTAAATGTCACTCACTGATTATTATTTATAGTTTGGCCATGTCTAGTAGTTTTGGAAATATTTATGTTTGGTCCTTTTGTCACCTTCATCTGTTAGAGAGGGTTGTAAGGGCATGACCCTAGCAAAAATTAAACTGGTACCTTACATATGTATATAGGAACCAGCACAACATAGATGTACTCTGTAATGTCTTCATTCTCAAAAGTTTTCTTTTGCAGGTTCATTGTTTGTAAGACTTCTGCTGTATGAATCGAATTCATGCATTTTTTGTTGGCATCCAACATATACTATTAATTTAGTTTTCTACTTGTTGAACATGGCGTACTCCATATTGTAACATACAGATGTTAAATATCAAATATTTTTTTTAAATATGTTATAAAATTTTGTTTTGGAAATGTTTATCATAGGAGTTTTAGAGTTTCCTTTTTTCTTTCAAAAAAGAGGAATTGCAAGTCTTTTGTTCCCAAAACACTTTGTTTTAGAGACTGATTTTGTTTTGACGACTGCGATAATCCCTCAGATATCAGGACTATATACATTTGGCTTCTTCCTGATGTTGTGTGTAATATATAGCTGTAACTATATCTGGTAGATTTTTTTCTCTACAAACTGAGATTAATGTTTAATAATCTATGTAAAATCATGTGTAATTTATAAGTAATTAAGAAATCCTTTCAGTTTTTATATAGATAGGTTCTATTGTGTTTTTATGTTGTTCAGAATCTTTATTAGACTGGTCTCGTGTCATTATTTCTTCAACAATTCAATCCCACCCCCCAAATTCTTCTACAATTGATAAATGTTTGTACATCACAGGTCGACGCCCGTGGAATTGTTCAGTATTTGTAGCACAGTTATTCCACCATTTTACAGTTTTACGTTGGCGGTTTTAAGCCTCGAGATTTTAGACCCCATTTTTTACTCCTTGTTGATATACTTAAGTCTATTTTTATCTCTGACAGCTTTAACAATGCAGATAGCACATACAAGGTTCTTCCAATGAGTCATTTCTGTTAAGGACCAATGTTATCATGTTGTGTGTTAAGTACCATTAAAGTTGTTCTAAAAATGGGGTGTATCTTTCATTGAAAGGGACATTGTATATAATGTGCCATATTAAAGGAACATGTACACGTTCTGAGCTCTTTTATTTTTCAATTTTTAGTGTTTACAAAGCTTGACCAAGGTATTTCTAATGGCCAAAACAAATTTGAATGTCAGTTATTGAGTTTCAAGTGAGATACAGCACTCGCAATTCTTTGTTATGTAAACAAGGTTCGTGCCATGTTTTTGTTAAGAAAATTACATTACGTTAAATATGCTAGTAAACGTTTCATTTAAAGGTCAGATTTTTTGAATTACAAGTTCATTCTGAACACATTCAAACAGTTTCTAATGTTTCTAGCATCAAATTCTGTTGTAAATATGCTATTTTCAATTTAGCGATTTCTATGTAAACAAAAACATGGCACGAGC
>CAJDSM010018655.1:0-13011 GCA_903981925.1 Ostrea lurida
AAATAAATGAATCTCAAAAACAATATGGTTGCAGTACATATGTAGTATATCTCTTTCTTAGATTATTTGTATACATGTATATATATGTGACTAAAAGAAGATAGAGGCTATCAGTAAAATTCAATCATAAGGAAAATAATCTTGACGATGTCGCAAACTGGTAACAAAATTTATATCACATTTTCTTTTCTCCTGTTTTCTTGAATCACTCACAAGTTGATAAAACATCACCCAAAATATTCAAGATCAGGAATCCTTTCAGATAAACACCCCTACATAAAACACCAAATATGGAAATATCTAGTGCAAAACACTTCTATACGGAGTGTTTGTGTAATTAGAATTTGACGATGTTGTGCAGTAATTATTTATAGACCCTGGGAGACTAACTCCCAAACACTTACACTTATTTGTGTAAAACACCCATCGCTTTAGAGTATCAAATGGAGTATTAATACTAGGTTTTGTTTTACAATTTAGTGTATTTTAAATGTGGATAAAAGTGATATATATACAGAACACTTAAAAGCCTTACTCTCTTCCCAGTGATACTTACCTTCACCTGTACTAAGTGGTCTAAGCCAATTAACCCCTTCATCAGTGGCATCGATTCCATATCAACTCATTTAAAAAAACATTATCCCTTTTCAGAAATACTGTGAAATCATCATTGTTCGTGGGGGACTGATGTTTGTGGATTTTGTGGGTCACCCTTACCCTAGAATTTACGTCCCCACGAACAAGTTTTATTTTTCTTTTAATCTTTATAAATATTATATTGTTCACATTATTTATCAACTACCCACGAAATTACGTCCCCACGAACCAACAAAATTTTGGTTATATATACCCACGAACATTGGCCCCTACGGATTAAAACGATTCCCGAGTATCAGTCCATTTATTTTTTATTTCATATTTAATTTATTGGTTGAAAAATAGTCTTTTTTTAAAAAAATCATTCACTTCCTCACTTTTGAGCCTATAAGCCCCCCTTTTTTTTCTGAAAGCAACCAAATGGCATACTAAAACTGTTTCGAAGTCTTTACCCCCCCCCCCTCAAATCTTCATCAAGGCATCCTTGAACTGTATGAATTCTTACCCCTTTTCCAGAGATAGCCCTCCTTGACCACAGGTATGTGGGTGTCGGAGTTACTCATGTCACCTGCCTCGTTCTCTCAGCGTTTTCTACAAAACAAATCTTCATTTAATTAACACCTCATTTAATTAACACAGCACGACTTTTCTCACTGGTGTGGTTTCATTTAATATTAGAATGACTTTCTCACTGGATGTTTAACAAGTATTAATTAATTGTATAGCTTTGTACCTGAAGGATTTATTTTCATTAAATATGACATTTTCAAAGTTTCTCTATATAGTTTTTCATCTTAGTGTAACATAATATTCCATTGAAAACAATTAAATTCAATATTTTGTTTTCTACCAGTCTAGTGTAAATAATGTTACATCTGACTCATTGGGTTTCCCAAGGAAAGTTGAAGAAGCCTCCACACTCATTTAGGAAACAGGAAACTAACATTGTATATCAAAATTCCTTGAAATGATACCAAAAAAAAAAAAAAAAAAAAGAAAGAAAGACAAGAAAGCAGATTATGGTAAAATTTGTATCAATGAATGTCTATATATACAAAAATATTTTAGACAAAGCTCAAGAATAAGAGACATTACCATTATACTTCCAAATAGAAGTTTTCAATGAACAGGTCCAACATTCAAATCTTGTGTAAAACACTGAGAAAAAACTGCCTGTGAATGAATTGCAATCCTACTACAGCATGCTTCTAACACTTCCTGTATTATGCATCACCCATAATGGAGTTGTAAACCAAGGGTATGTCCCTTGTATTGGCCATGTTTGAAAGCTTTTATTGATCTGTAAAGGACAACGAACTTTCCATGTACATGAATGAGTAGAAATTCTTCAGAATCTGATCCTAATGTCTCTGCAGTTAGTAAGCAGTGGTAATTACTGGCCTTCAGACATTGTCATGATCATGCATACTGCCATACAAAACAACTCACATTTTTCCTGTTTACAACCAAGGTTCAATGTCACTCTCATCAGGAAACAAAACTCGTTGAGGCTATACAATAACACTTTACGACTAGGACAACTGAAGCTTGCTACTGAGCAGCATTGTAAACGGCCGTCTGCTACATAATTATCCTATCCAATATCACTAACAGAAACTAAGCAAAACCAGGACTAAACAGGACTAATACCTCCAACAAATCTCCTACATAATTACCCTACACTGGTCTATCCAATATCACAGAGAGAAACTAAGCAAAACCAGGACTTAAAACACCAACAACTCTCCTACATATAATTACCCTACACTGGTCTATCCAATATCAGAGAGAAACTAAGCAAAACCAGAGCTAATACCTCCCAACACCAGGGGTTCAAAATTCCTCAAGCCCGACGTCCGGGACTAACTAATCCTGGATTTGGACTTGGCAATTAGTTTCACCAAAAGTCCAGGGACTTGGCATTATCATTGTTTTGGGTTTTTTTAAAAGTGAAATGAAAAATTGAAAGTTTAATACATATTGGTTTTATTCATTCAAAGCAAATATGTGTATTATAATTTAATTTTAATTATGTTAAAATAGGTGTTATCAATGTGGACTTGGACATTTCTTCCTCGGACTTGCCTAAAATTCACCCTTAAAGTCCTGGACTTGACCATCATAAAAAAAAAATTTGAACCCCTGCAACACTCTCCTTCATTCCAGGCTTTCTCCCAGTGACCATGGCCACATGACGGTCAGTACAGGGATTTTTTAAGGTCTAGATGTCAGTGTCTAGGGCCTTTCAGATATTTGCTATATGTTTTGCATTTAAAAAGTTGACCATGATAAAATTTAAAACTTTAAAATTCTTTACTAATGCCCATTCTTCTTTCTGACTGATCCAGTAAAGCGTTCAAAGATGAATAACGAGCCATCTAAACTGTGTATCATGATCGTCAGTTGTTGTTGTTTTTCTTTGAATCCTGCCCACAAGCTTTCACACCAGCGGACACACACACACACTTAACAGCAATGCTACAACCCCTTCACAACTAGTTGCGCTCCGGAATAACTAAACTGCTACCATAATACATGTACCAACATGCGGAGTGACTGATTTACCATAAGAATTAGTGGTGGATCTAGGCACCAACTCTTTAGTAAAGATGAAGTGAGGATTTTTAGTTTTTTTTTTACAATATTCCATGATACCTAACATAATTCAAGACTAAAGTTACACACATCAGTCTCACCAATTACAATTCACAAATACATGTACATAAAAATTCTTTTAAGGATTAAACTTGATCTATTCTACATCTTTAGTTTTAAGACAAGCAAGTTCTACAATTTATATTAATGTTTCTACATGTACTAAGTTGCCTGTTGGATCTGATATTTATGTGAAGAGAGTCATTGGTGTGGGCGGGGAAAAAAAAAAAGTTGAGTACCCAGGAAAAAAAATAAACCACTTAAAATAATAGCCAGCTTTTCACTCCTTATATTTAGTGGCATAAAAAGTTTACAAGTATTATCACGTACTCCATATTCTCTCTCTAAATATGCTGAATGAAACTTCCTAAACAATCCATCTTATTTTATCTATAACATGTTTACAAGTAAATGTTTTGACCAGAGATGGCGAAACGCACCGGACTGTTGGCAAAATCTGGTAGTTTTTCTGATTGTCCGATAAATTTCAGAAAAATACAGGACACAATGTCCGGTAAATTTTGAAGACGAAAGTTAAATAAAATGTTCTTTCCCCTCCAAAAAATGACCATGTCCTGTAGTTTTTGACTATCTGCAGGACACAATGTCCGCCAGATTTCTGCGTGTTTTTGCCATCTCTGCGGTTTCTGAGTGGCAAAAGTACATAGGATGTACTGTAGAGCAATACCACAACACACCTGTCAGCGAATTCATCTTCATGAATTACATATAATCTAATCTCTGAAAATTCAACTGGTAATAAACACCAATAATTATCACATCATTTGTAGTCAGTAAAATGACTGATGGAAAACTTCATTTCTTAAGTCTCACTTATATATAATGCATGAAATTCTTACATGGAAAAGTTCATTTAAAGTGCATTTATCCATATTTGTAAACAAAATATCCAATGCTTCCCTGGGGGTAAAATAAAAGTGGTGGAGAACTGATTGTCACTGAAAGACATCTAAATAAATCACATCTTCCATTTGTGCACAGCTACGATATTCAATCCTCTAATTTTTTTTGTTCCCTTTTTTTTATTGGGTTGGGGTTGGGGGGGTGTTGAATCAATTGCATAGATAATTTCATTCAGGTCCGATGTTAAATACATTGTTGCTGCTGCTGCTACCGACTGTGTACCATAGGAATCTTGTTTTCAAATGTAAACAGCTTAAGTTTGATCTCGTAAACAACCAGTTACACTGATATTTGTTGTTTAATATTTATATGCATAAAAGGACAATAGATAAGGTAGTTAAAGGTACTTACAAAACATAAATGTTTATTGAAACCAAACTTAGATAGATTTGTAATAAATCGAAATAAGCAAGTACCGTGGTATCATAGGACCCCGGCATACTAAATATCAATGCAATGCAAGCTGTAACTGACGGTATTATTCAATTACTGGACGAATATGCACCAATTAACACCTGCCAATATAACTAATATGGTCCTTGAGATCTGAAGAAATTCAGCAAAAATAAACATGAAAATATTGATTCAGATTGAGAGAATACCTAGGCTACAATGATTGTTTCAAATAAACCGCCATGGCCTCAAGCGCATTCATCATTATATAACTTGGAAATGGGAACAATTATGATTGCGGAACATAATCATCGGGTTGCTAAGATTAAGGTCATACAAAGATTGAAACTAGTGCCAATATCTATATATTTCGTTTGTTTTAAAATAGAGAGTAATAATTATGAAAATGTGCCACTCGATAAAATTTCATTGAAATTAATATTCCAAACTGGTGATCTCCCGGGGTCAATGTACATGTACAACAGAGATTACGAATTCAGGAATTGCTGTCTGGAAGACAATAATTCATGAATCAACATTTTCTACTGCTGATTTGACGGTTCATTGCTTCAAATTTATGCTGATTCAATGAAATCATACATAACTCAATCACAAACATGTCACACTATTTGTCCTTTTCTTTTTAATTATATACTGCCAGTCACAGCTTGTACTGAAGAATTGTAAATTCATTTCCAATCACTCTAGTGCCCAGTGCGCAAATCAAAAATACATGTGAATATCTTAGGTGGTGTTCTCGTTCTTTTGAAAATTCCATTTATACCTAGCAAGGCTCATCTGTGAAACAAGGCTTTAAAAGTAAGATGTATACATGTAAAAAAAAAAACAAAACAAAAAAACAACCCCACACACCCCAATTCAGCAAAAGAAAAGAAAAATTTAGTGATTCATGAGAGCGCTTCCATTTTGTTTTCTTCATTAATTTACTTGTTTTAACAGTTATTCGTCGAGTTTTAAATCTAAATGACAATTACACAATACTGTTGTAATTCACTACTATGTTCAAAATTAGTGATATTTTACTTTTATTTGCAGTCTTAACTAATGATTAACAAAAACCAATAACAACTAAACAAGTACGGCTTGGAAGATGCAGTGGCGGATCCAGGATTTGTAGAAAGGGGGGCCTGGTCCTTTGAAAAAGGGGCCTGCATCGCTGGTTTGAGGTCTCGGATGAAGCCCCCGGGAACTCTTGGGTTTCAAGGCTTTAAAAGTTATTCTTAAGGGTGTATTTAGCCAGCGATTTTTCTATATTTTTTACAAGGGTCCTGTGGCTCTCCAATTGGGAAAAAAAGTCGATATTGCAGTCAAATTGGGAAATATCAATTTTATCGTAATTAAGTTTTAAAATCATATCAAACACTATATTGCCTTTATTTTACACATCTTATTTTCTTTTTCCTTCTAAAAGTTTGAATTAACCATTCTCGTAACTTTTTAAGTCTTAAGTATATTATTCAAATGAAATGTTTTATTTTTAAAAATGTGTTTTTCCTTTTCTAATCTTAGGTAAATTGGGAAAATATGACATTTTTGAGAGGGGAAAGGGCCGAAATTCGACCCAAAATGGGCCTTGAAAAATCACTGTTAGCTTAAAGCTATAATTCTATCATAATGATAATTTTGGTCATGAAAAGACCCCCCCTCTAAATCCGCCTTTGAGATGAACAAGTTAATGAGTTCCAATAAAAACAAGATTCATGTTATAACGCATACCATTCTCCAATTTAGGATTCTTGGTTAATTTTGTTTATCTATTGTAGTCTTTTATATTGCCAATGGTATGTATCCTTGTTGCTTATAATTGTTTGGTTAAAAGAAAACATCAATGCTCAACCCGACGTCACAATGCACCATTTACGCTGGCAGGCGTTATATTTTCCATGTAAAATGAAAAGGTGGATCATATTGTCATCCTCATCGGTTCCTTCATTTACATTAAGATGTTACTGGGCATTTAGCACATAGGGAATTTCATAAATAAAACATATTTTCAAGTAAATGAATATTTTTATATTTCTAATTTACCGTACTTTGACTAAATTATGATTATGCAAAGACCATTTCTTGCTTTTCTCGGTCCAACAGTCACACCGTAAATAAGTAAGTATATATATTATAGACCTAAGTCTACAGCTTAAAATAACAGTTTCAAACCATAACATACGATATTATGATGTCTTTGATGACGTAAAGTAATTAACTAGAGGCCCTTGATCAATATTACGCGTCTTGAAAAACCAAAAACACCGTTACACGGACACCTACAATTTCTTAACATTAAAATCATTACTACAAGTTTATCATAGTTACTACATATCTAAGATTGTAAAATAAATTAAGCCAGCCTTCGGTTTATGTTTACTCGCATGTTTGAGCCATTGCGATCTGCCATCATAGTGAAGTCTCCAGCGTGGTTTCATTATGTTTTACCAATCATCACCTGTGTTGTTTTTACTAACTACAACACAAACAGGTTATTACCTCTGCATAGTAGAATGATCGAGAGGAAATGTAGCCTGATCCTCAAAAATAATTGAATTTTCTTTTCCTTTCTCTCGACCTGTTGATCAATTCCCTCAAATCACGTCGAATTCCCGTTTAAAAACGAGATTGCTACACCAAGTTCCCGGATGTTGGAACTACTTTCGCTTTAGTTTCAGAAATGAAAGTAGACGAAATATTTATTGTATCTGATCGCTCTGTTGTTATAGCCCAAAAGTGTTGTATCCTTTTGAAATTGTTTTATGAAAAGGTGTAAAATGTCAAATTGTCATGAGTGCATAGGTTGATCAAAGATTGGGAATGAAAATACCAATCAGTCAAGTTGACGAGTGAATTATGGTCGCTCACACAATGGAGCGGATCTAAGACTCTCGTCAATTGAATTTGACCGCAATTTAAGTTTAAAAAGCTTAGATTAATTAATTTATATAACTTAGCTACAGTATTATGTCTAAAAATGTCATATTAAATGTTTTCGAACTCATAAAATTTGAGCAAAATTGAGTTTTAATAGAATGCTTGTTCAAACAAAGGATGCATGTTTTCTAATGAAATATATAGCATAAATGTGAAAGTTGACTCATTTATGGCACTACACTGTAGGTAGTTATATGACCATATACTATGAGAATTAAATTCTAAACAGGTTTTAAAAACCTGTTGTTTATAGAAGTAATCTATATGTCATATAATTTAGCTGAAGGGGTTGTTGTCGTCCTCAGTGGGTACTTACTACTATATCTTGGTACCCTGGGTACTATTTGAATGTTTAAATACCCTGGGGTAATTAAGATCGTTTGTTAATGTACCCTTGGTACAAATTAAATTATATAAAGAACCTGGATACAAATCTCGTTTGTGGTCACCACATGTTATATTTGCACGCCAATCACTTACCATATTTGTTGTTGTGCTTTACATGCTCTATGTACTTTCCTCCTACAATTGCTGGAGCACACGTGCATCAGGTAAATCTCGTAAAGTCTCGTCGGAAAATTCCGAGGTATGATTATTGTTTTCCGCCTTACCCAGGGTTCGATTATAATATTATGTAGTACCCAGGGTCTCATTCTAATAAATAAAAGTACCCTGGGTAACATAAATGGAGTACCCAGGACGACAAAGACCCCTTCAGCCATAATTTGACATTTATAAAGTACTCCTCTATCCCAGACTTTGGCATAATACTTTCAATATTCACTAGCTAAAGTCATTGAAAGCTTGCACGAATCAACTTAATGTCGAGACAAGATAGGGTTGCTCTGACATTGATGTGTATATATGTTTACGGTGCTACGTACTGTTGGTGTGAGTGAAGACCCTAAAACATCTTGCAATACAACTCTTAATTGATACATGTTTAAAAAATAAGATCAGCGACAGGCTTCATTTAAGGCGAGAAAAATGATGCAGTCGGTATGAACCGTGAGTGTGATGTTGTTTTTGGTTTTTTTCAAGAACAAGCAATAATAACAACAGCAAAATTAACACACCAATGTATGAGAAAGCTTGTTTGGAATTTAAAAACATTTGTGGTACTTACCAAACACCTTATTTGATTTTATTTGAATACAGAGTTGTTAATGATGTATACCGCAGTGAATACGACGTTTTTGCGGACACATTGTGGGTGACAGATTATTCGTCCTCACAATTTTTCAGCTTATAGAGAGCATTAAATTCATGTGACTTTACATGTCTAATCAGTGGAGTGAGCACATCACAAAGCAACTCGACCTTCGCTTGATATTAAATTATAACAATTTTCATGATGGACAAACTTGATGATTGAAAGAAAATCAAATATATTTTCAGTGCAGTTCAATTCATGATTTCTACAACAGACTCACATTATAGAGATATGATTTATTTGTGAATTGATTCTTTAATGTAACATATGTGCAGCTCCACAAGATATCTCGTACAGGTGCAAAAATGATAATGAACTTCAAGATAGAAATCTCATTTAAAATAATTAGATTTTAAAAGGGACCGACTCATGATTTTTGATCAAAAGATTTTTCATTTTTGCAGATGTTAAATATTAAAGATATATAAGTTACTCATTTAAAGTCTACATCTACACCCCAAATTTTGGACCTCTTGAATGTAAGGATAGAACGATATTTTAGGCGTTAATTCTGAGAGTCTGTTAGTAAACAAAGACCGAGTCATTTTATCACTGGATATAATGCTACATTTGGGGTGGCGGTTGTGTTAGCATTGCATATCTAAGATAAGCCAGTATCTATGCCTTAACACTTGACCAGATACTCTGACGTGCAGTACGTCTGCAAAAGATGTCTTTCTTGAAAAGTTAAAGGAAGGAGATGGCCGCACACTTCCACACTTTGTATGTAATCCGAGGTGACAGATTTAATTATAACCTTAGCAACTGGGATTAGAGGGAGGTGGGGGAGGGAGTACATTTGCAACATGTTTGAACTTGATCGACACAGAAGTTATACTGCAAATTACAGCCCTAGGTCATAATATGGTTGGATAATGCCAAGGTCATAATGAAAAATTCAAGATCATTAATAATTATTTAATATGATTCATGTACAATCACACTTTTGGTGCAGGGTTTTACTCATGATTATGTCTGGATCTTTTCTGAAGGTCACTGAATCAGTACCAAGGTACTTACTCATGTATGAGAAAATCAAAAGTATTCATAACCTTTTTGTTTACAGCAAAGATAGATAAAATGCTCATAATTGTTTTAAACTGGTCAAGGTAACAAAGAATTCTAGTCTGATCCATATGTTAGACTGGCATTTTCGTACTAGATTTTGCGACAGGTAATCCCGTTTACTTTATCTCGACTAAAGGCTCATGCATTGCGGGTGTGACCGGTCAGCAGGGGATGCTTACTCCTCCATGGCACCTGATCCTGCCTTCGCTTTTGTCGGAGGTCTGTGTTGCCCTACACTTGACTTTTTATATGTGTTTTGGGGATTATGATTGCGTTTTAAAACACATTATGAACTTAATTTGCCAATTTATATGCGGTTAAAATGTAATGTAAAAATTAATAGAAGTTTGTATGAATATAGAATTAGAAATATATAAAATAGGTATGTATAATTTTTTTTTCATACTGTGTAGTGTGTTTTTATGTGTGTCACTTGATAAAGATATGGGTTTTGTCAAAAATTTGAGGCTTCAATAACAACAGAGTCTGTAATGGCTGCTAGCTATAACCATGATGTAATGAATATTTTATTTTATATCTGACAGACATAGAGGAAGAAATAGATATTTTCATTTTATATCTGACAGACTAGAGGAAATAGACATTTTATTTTTATATCTGACAGACTAGAGGAAATAGACATTTTCATTTCATCAGAAGGGACAAATTGTATTTTGTTGCCACCACAACCAAAGAGATTTCACCAATATTTGTCACAGAGGTTTTAACCAGGTAAGAAAAAAAATCAGGATAAAGATATACAGTCGAACCTCGTTATTTCGAACTCAGTGGGACCAAGAAAAAGAGTTTGAGATATCCATGGATTCGAGTTATCGATGGTGAAAATACTCAGAAAATAGGTGGCTGGTACCTTCAAATCAGTTTGACATAGACATGGTAATCAAATTAAGATATAAGTGTTCGAAGTTCAACTGTAATTTAAAAGGGGTGGATCAATATGTTTCAGATTGACTGTTCTATATTTAGTTCACCTGAGCAATAAGCTGTAGTGACCTTTTCCAGTCAAAGGTTTATCTGTTCATTTGTCGTCTGTAAACTGGGTATAAATGAGGAACAACACAAAATAAGAAATGCTGACCTTTTTTCAAATGAAGGAAATATAGATATCAGGAATCATGCGTATTCCTTAAGTTTAAATAGAATTGCCTAGCTGCCGGTCAGTCAATTAACCTGCTGATTCTGTAAATTGTGGGTTATTATTATTGTACAATACATATCCTCCACTTTCCATCCATTTCAGACTTCTCTGGAATATTGTTCCTCCTTAAGGAGGCTCATTACATTAAAATTTTATTTCATGATTCATTTAAGCACCTTTTAAGAAGCATGGTTTACCATTCGAAAAAGTAATACAAGCCTCAATTATTTTATATGATTTTTTTTTTTAATTTTTTCCGGAATAATGAAATTGCTTTCTTTGCAATAAGAGGTTCTAGTATCCAAACTTCGCTGTGATTTGGTGCATTGATAATAAATATCTAATAAAACATGCCCAAAAGACCCCAAAAGAAGTTAGGATTTTTTCGAGAAAAAATATTTACGAATATTGAAATGCTATTTGTTGATATCTTTTAAATCTATGGATAAAATCTTTAAAAAAACAGATTGATTTAAAAGACAGACACGTTAGACAAGTATATATTTAAAAAGAAATTGAAATGAAATGTCTTATTTTCAGATATATCGCTATATTTCAGATGAGAGAAAAAAGTACCGATCCCGATCGAAATTGATAGAAATTACTGGAATAGTCATATTACTGGTAATTGTATGGACATTTCATCAAAGAATTTACTTTCCTTTATAAAATTATTTAATGTGTAAACCATTTACATCAAGGGAGTGTAGTTTTCTTATTACAATGCTCTCTATGACTTTTTTGTGTAATTTCGATCGGGCTTGGTTCAAATTTGAAAAATCGCAATATTCTAAATTTTGGCTATTTCATTTCAATTTTCTTTTAAAACAATTTTCTCCGACATATCTTTTAATTTCCAAAGTGGACATGTGTTTTTGAAGATTTCATCCAGAGATTTAAAAAATATCAAACAAATAATAATTTTCAATATTTATTTAATAAATTTTTTATAAAACTGGATTGTATATCTGAGTTGTTTAGACATGTTTTATTAAACATTCATATATTACATCAAATCACAGCAAAATTTTGGACTCTAGAATCTCTTTTTTGCAAAGAAAACAACTTTTATCAATTTCGGGAAAAATCACAAAAAAATTATATAGAATAATTGAGAGCTTGTATTACTTTTTTGAAGGCGAAACTGTGCTTCTTGAAAATGTGCTTAAACGAATCATTAACTAAAATTTTGGTGTATTGAGCTACCTTAAAGTGTATTTGATTATAGGTGAAGGGGACAGGAAATTTGTGCATGTCAATTAAAAGGGTCAACCCTTCCACAAAGATAGATGATAATAAGAAATGTCAAGTGTCAACCCTTCCTCAGAGGTAGATATTAAAGAAATACATGTCAAGGTCAACCCTCCTTAAAGGTTAGATAATAAGAAATGTCAAAGTCAACCCTTCCACGAAGGTTATGTGCAATTTTGCATGTACTATGTCAAAACAGGTTTTGATGCATAGTCCACGAGCCGAATATTTGTTTATATATAAATGTTATGTGATGGTGTTTGATTTACTTAAAATGATGAATTTTATAGACTGTACCATGTCTTCAAAGATTTCTGTGGTGTAGTCTCGGAGGAATCACTACAAGAAAACCTACTCCTCATTTTAGAGGTTTTAAATGAGTTATATGGTAAGCAAATATGCAATGCAAATTTTGGTTCATGGCAGATAGTTTGTTTTGCGATGAGATTTTTATGCCAACAGTTACCAATTTAAAGCAAGCATAGCAGAAAAGTGAATAACATTAAATGGATATTTTATTTCATACAATGTAGCTCTGATAAGACCCATTTGATAAATTATTTCACAAAGTTTATCACAAAGAAACAAAAATTAATCATTTTTGTTGCAAAATATACGGTAAATATTATGAAATGATAGTTAAGAAAAATGTGGAAAGGAAATATATCAAACTCATAGTTAACCCCAAACAGAGTAGGGTGCAGTAAAGTGGGTGCAGTATAAAATGGGGCACAGTATAAATTAAGTTGGGTACAGTATAAGTCATCTTCGCTAGCCAAGGGTTTTCGGTCCTCCAAAACCCTTGGCT
>CAJDSM010018656.1:0-11115 GCA_903981925.1 Ostrea lurida
AAGGATTTTTGGTCCAGTGGGAGCCCTGTGTGATTATTACTTGTAGTGCAACTTCTATGCACAAAATGAATATATATAAAAACTTTGGGTTATCACCAAAATGAAATTAGAAGACAAGTTTGGATATTTTGAAGTTTCGTTGAAGACCCTCGGACTTCAAGATACATATATATATGATATCTGATGTACTGGTCCCCTACATCTGATGTACAGATCCCCTACATCTGATGAACTAGTCCCCTGTATCTGACATGAGTAATATGCTGACCTTTGTTTGGGATCCTTGACAAGCAGACCAGACAACAGCGAGGTAGCGTCTTCTGACAATGTCCGAGGAAACTTGACTTGTTGTAGCAAAATAAGTTCAAACAAAATGTCATGATCACGATTGTAAAATGGTAATCTGCCACACATCATTTCATACATCACTACGCCGGTACCCCACCAGTCCACTGCTCGGCCATAATCATTGTCCTCAAGCACCTGTTAAAGGGACACAACTCAACTTCATAAACCTATTAACATGCCCCATTTTTATGCATGTACACACCCTACAGTAATATTAAAAGTTTTCTTTCATTTTACCGAGGATTCATAAAATCAGCAACATAGAGTAAACAATTTACTGAATTTAGATAAATCATCAGCATTTTGCGAAATATAGAATATTGAAGAGCATATATTATAAAATTTTCTTAAAAAGTATGCTCTCCCTCTAGTCCATTCAACAAAAACCAAACAAATGGAGAGCAATAAATCTAAACACATATATACAATATCAAAAATTTTGATTTTCCCCCCTGATTTTCCATGATGGATTTAAAGAGTCAGACTGAATCATGGGAAATTATAATTAAGATAAATGGAGAATGGATAAATAATAACTCCATGGAGATAATAGAAATTAAATGTTCATACAAATAGTGCATGTTCAATTTGTTACCCCCTTAATTGACTGTGTACTACCTGTATGTGTGTCTGATTTACCTGTGAACTGCTATGCATGTGACTGACTTACTTCTGGTGCCAGATACTCCGGAGTTCATATCTGATTTACCTATGAACTACAGTCAGCTCTCGTTACAACGACCACATTCGTTTCCAATCATTTTGTCATTATAATGAATCTGCCGTTGTAATGATATGCATATTTCACCATTACGAGTTATTCCCCTTTGTTAATTCATCAGCACAATTAGTGCATCAATAAACCCAGTCCTTGCTTTCAGTAAGCAAACATTACCTGGACAACTGTCTTGTACAAATGTGGCGAGGGATTTAATCTGTTACATAATCTTGTTCAAGTGTGAAAATGTTGTCGATACCTAATTGTCTTTTTAAACGGGTTGTTTTAACAATCTCAGGCAACTTGCCGTTGTATTGGATTTTATATAGTGTCAAAATGCACATTTGTTACAGATAATTAATGCCGATGTCAAAATATGAAAATGCCGTTATATCAAGCAATACAAGTAGTGTGCAAATTCGTTAGCAACACAATTTTGCCGTTTGATGAATTTGCCGGTACATCGAATGCCGCTGCAACAAGCTCTGACTGTACCTATACATGTGACTGACTTACCTCTGGTGCCAGATACTCCGGAGTTCCACAGAAAGTCTTTGTGCTTGCTCCATAATACATCTCCTCCTTACAGAGGCCAAAGTCCGCTATCTTTATATGCCCATCCTTATCCAGTAACAAATTCTCCAACTACAACATCCAAATTCTGTCTTTAGCTTGACAATACAGATATTTTGTCTTGTCTAATCAAATTGTAATCTGTAATCTTTCTTTTCTTTTCCAATTAATCTCTCTTACAAGGGGACTTCAGGATTCTGATTAAAAGGCTAATATACTAAAATATAAAATCTAGTATATCCCATTTAAACAAATGTTACTTTCATAAGAGTATTTATCATACAAAACATCAAATCACCACTCACTTTGAGATCCCGATATACAATATTATTTTCGTGTAAATATCCAAGCGCTGAAATAATTTCTGCTCCATAAAATCGTGTTCGATCTTCGCTGAATATTCGTTCTCGTGACAGATGAAAAAAGAGTTCCCCCCCATTAACATACTCCATGACAAAGCACAGCCTGTCGGGGGTTTGGAAAGAGTACTTCAGTTGCTGTAAACAGAACCAACAAATTAGAATTTTTAGAATTCATACACCAGCCAACAAGTTGCAGCAAGATACAAATGTGTGTCATTATGTCTTTGTATTCAGTCATTTACATGTTAATGAAACAGACAAATATAATCGAGTTACAGTTTATAGTTAATACTGCAAATGATAAGAAAGTTAAAATAAAGATTGAAATTCACATTTTTAAGTTACACACATATTATAAATAATATAATAAAATTCGAAATTTTTTTGTTCAAAGCACGACCATGTCCCTTTAATTACACAAGCTATCCATTGTTAAAATCAAACATAGAAAGAAAGTCTTTGAATACAAACACTGCACAGTTTACAATTTTATGCTAAAAGTAATACTCACTGTTAAAAATGGATGTTTGGTGGTCTGTAGAACTCTGTTCTCTGTGAGGGTGTGAGCCACTTCATCCTGTATAATGACACACAATGACCATAATCACAGCATACCATGCACATCAACATAACTACCCACAATTCCCTATAAAAAAAATACCCACAATTCCCTGTAACAAAACTATTCACAATTCCCTGTACAGGACACTTACTTTTGCAATGATAACCTGCTTCTTCAGAATCTTGATGGCGTACAGATGATTGGTCGTCTTCTCCTTACACAATATCACTTTGCCAAATGTGCCTTTTCCAAGGACTTTTAGGAATTCAAAGTCATCCAGAGACTGCAACAGTAGTAATAGACAGTAAATAATATTTATATACATGCTAGTATATCCAGAATGTTATGGACGAGACTTGCTGTTATGCCTAACATTTGATTGAAAATGCTTTAATATATACCCATCAGAAAAAATCAGGCTATTATAATAAACCTGTCCACTTTCTCAAAATAAATATTTTTCTGATGATCTTGTGTGTTGTTGCAGGACTTAACACTACCCTTAAAGAGAACTACACCAGTCAGACAGGTATATTGATATTATACTAGACCTGAATCCAACATCACTTGATATGACCTCTACAGTACACAGCACCAGACCTGACCTCTTACTGGTTAATGATAGCCTTTATTTATCAAGGAATACACAAATTTATTTAGCATAAAGCTAGTTTGTTTGTTAGTTCTGTNAATACACAAATTTATTTAGCATAAAGCTAGTCTTTATGACAATTTTGTTTGTTAGTTCTGTTCGGTAAAGCCTCATCCTAGACTGCAAATCTTGTCCCCTCGGTGGAATTTCCTTATCCCACACTCGTACTGATGATCGATTCTGTTAGTCTCATATACTACCATTGTTATTGCAAAGATCAAAGGAATACCACAGTGAACTAATTTGTAGCTGTATAGGTAAACAATCGGCTGTATATTTCTGAGCCGTTGTAGAACAGAATTAAAAATCTTGCTTTTGTGGTTGATGTAGGATACCCTCCACAGTCTTGAAATGTTTGATATATCACCTTTTATTTTTTAAACCAGCATTTCTCGACCTCAGAGATTATCCTGCAAATCCCACAAAATCACAAACTTCATTTCTTAATCACACTGCATTCATCAACCAAGCAAGAAACCATTTACCACTTTCTTCTTCTCTTTTTCCAGCAGCCCTCCCTCCTCCTCTGTGACCTTGAGATTTTCGGCCACGGAACGAATTGCTGCAATCCAGTCCTCTCGCTCCTCATTACTCTCTACGTAAAACATCCGCTCCACANCTCCCTCCTCCTCTGTGACCTTGAGATTTTCTGCCACGGAACGAATGGCTGCGATCCAGTCCTCTCGTTCCTCGTTACTCTCCACGTAAAACATCCGCTCCACGATCACAGTCCATTGTAGTCCACGAATGATGAATGTATTGGGCTTCGGCTTTTCCTGCTTCATCAACTGGCTATCTGCACAACAAAGATTCAAACAGCTTGTTATTCCATCTCTGTTTACTTTTCAATACATGAAACTTATTTTAGAAACTGTCAATATAAAAAGGAGGTAGAGGTTTGCACCTACAACCTCTAGGATATTATCCAGTTATTTCCAATAACATTTTGATACACTAAGTTATCCATAAATGAACATCAATATCTTGAGTTATAACCTTTATAGAGGACAGACATCTTGTCACTTTACTAAGATTTGTTAGTATAGGACTACACGTACATATATTTGGGAGAATACTGTGTTTACGTCCTTGTATAGGAAAATTCTGCTGTGTATTATAAAGATCTAGTTTGCCAGTATGTTAAGCCATACTTTATACACTGATTTTGACTATGGATTGCTCCGTTTACCTTAATCGAGACAGATGACTGTTCGATATCTTTGCCTTATGTATTGGAAAATTCTGCTGTGTATTATAAAGATCTAGTTTGCCAGTATGGCTTGCCATTGGGTAAATGTTGTCGGATGTGTTTCATAGCCATTGTTAAGCCATACTTTATACACTGATTTTGACTATGGATTGCTCCGTTTACCTGAGTGTATTGTACTTTAAATGTATATGATTTAATTTTACTTGTAACACACAATCTGATTGGTTCATTTGACTCTAGCAACATTCTTTATATTGTATAAATCAATGTTGCCCCTAAGTCCCGCTATACGACGCCACAATGCTTTTGACTGTTGAGTTTCATTTTTGTTGCTACATACGGCATCTAATACAACATTTCTAAAACTTCTCAAGTATCATCTATATGATAAGAACTATTAAGAAGCACCTGATTTCAACAAAAGAAATTCAACCATCTTATTATCCATAATAATATAAAAATAGGATTTTCTCTTCCATTATTCACTCAAAAATCTACTTTTTCAAACTTGGTCCATTATCAGTGGAGTGTTATATTTCTGAAACTCTGGTCAATTGAATATTGATTTGAATCTAGTGACCAACCTCGAACAGTAAAGTCATTGAGGGGGTCCCCCAGCCCATGCTCAGGCTTGGTCCGGTATCCAAGAAATGATCCATCCTGTCGCAGTATAAAATATCGTTTCCTCCAGTTCTTGATGTGTTCTCCTACAAATACAAAAACAGAGGTCTTCATTTAATACTGTGTAGAGCTTTTATGTCACAACTGCAATAATTCTCAAAATATGAAGGTAGTACAATATTGCCTGGTATATTGATCTTTATATTGTAAAAATGTTTTAAACCAGCCACAGATGAGACCACTTTGTAAATAAACATGTTTATGTTTTCATTCAGTAATTCTTTATTCAGTAATGTTAAATCTCCACTTAACGATGCCTTGTACTGGGATTGATTACTGCTACACCCTGGTATTCATTCATTCTTATGGCATTCCCATGTTCGGAAATGAGGGCTTCCCATGGCTTCGATTTCGTACTCGTGACTTGTCAAATTTATTTATACTTCACTGACGTCTTGAGTGATTTTTAAAATCTAATCTATACATGAATCTTATTGACAAATATATACACACACAAAAATATATTGATATATCATGTAGATTGGGATAACATTGATTTAAAATTTTGATTCTTGTCTATTCTCATCTATATCATGGAATCAGTATATTAATAAACAGGATGAAAATCAAATTTACACAAAGTACAGATGTAAATTCAACAATGATAAATAAAGGAGAATGTAGATGTGTATTTTCTCTAACCTTATGAATCATATCAAATGATATTCCATTCCCATAAAACCTGAAACGACCATCTACTGTCTTTCGTCACTGCCTAAACAGCATCAAAATGTACTGTTAACATTTGTGTACCAAAAAAGAAAAAAAAAAAGAGCAATGCCAACATGGCATAATACGCCTGTACAAATTTTAGTGGAATCCACATTTCAGCAGAGTTAGTACTGTCCTTTAAGTGCTAATTCATTATTATGCTTATTGAGAACCAATATGCATCCTTCACTTGGTGTAAGGTGCATCTAGGTACCAAATCCGACGGTCCTAGCCCAAATACAGTTTAGTCTCAAATAATTAAATTTTGCACACGGTCTCCCTATCTGTTCTATTACAATTTTTCAGGTTTATATCCGTGTAAACCATAATTTTACGGTTCAATACTGTATAAACTGAACTTTGTAACGTCACAGACAAAATGATCGATTCTTATTGTGACGTCAGTTGAAGCTAAATTCCTACGACATGAAAATTTGACATTTATTTTGTTTTATTCAGAGCTTCGAAATCAAGTTTATGACTACAAAATAGTCGGATTATATAGTTTGCAAATAGGCAACATCAGTTCAATCTCCGGTAAACTTGAAAAATTATAACAGTCATTTCTTAATTATGCCTTCATGGTTTTCCGTATAGCTGACACTACGACCTTGACCTTTGACCACCGACCTTAAAAAAACGATAGGCATCTTCTCATCATGGTGATCAATTGTACCAAGTTGTAAGATTCTGGAGTTTACGGTTCAGTATGTGTATCCTGCCTATGTTCTCCTACTAAGTGACATTATGACTTTCATATTATGACCTTGACTTCAAATCTTCAAAAACAATAGACATCTTCCTCTCATCATGGTGATCAATTGTACCAAGTTGTAAGATCCTGGAGCTTAAGGTTCAATCTGTATCCTGCCTACAACCTTTTCCTAGTAAGTGACACTATGACCTTGAAAACAATAGACATCTTCCTCTCGTCATGGTGATTGATTGTACCAAGTTGTAAGATCTTGGAGCTTACGGTTCAGGCTGCATCCTACCTACAACATTTTCCTACCCTAGTAAGTGACACTACGACCTTGAGCTTTGACCTCCATACACAATAGGCATCTTCCTCTCATCATGGTGATCAATTGTACCTAGTTGTAAGATCCTGAAGCTTACGGTTCAGTCTGTATCCTGCCTACAAGCCCGGACAGACGACCGGCTTACACTAGTTATAATACAGTCTTTGACGAGCATATAAAAACCAAGTTTCAAGAAAAAAAACCCAAGAAACACAGACAGATGAGAAAGTCAGACAGACAGATTGAAATTAACTGACCCACTATTGCTAAATTTTATGGCAGCCAACATGATCACAAAATATTTTCAAGATAAATTTTAATTAATGAAACAATCATTTACATGCACACTTCTGATACTATATTAGTTGATCATGACATTGTATGCAAAATTTAAGTGAATTAAAAATAAAATCCTCACTTCATTCTTTACTTAAAGATTGGTTGCCTAGGAATCCACCACTTTAATTCTTATGGTAAATCAGTCACTCCGCATGTTCGGTACATGTATTATGGTAGCAGGTTTAGTTATTCCGGAGCGCAACTAGTTTGTTGAAGGGGTTGTACATGCTGTTAAGTTTGTGTGTGTCCGGCTGTTGAAAGCTTGTGGGCAGTGATTCAAAGAAAAACAACACAACTGACTGATTCTGATACACAGTTAGGATGGCTCGTTATTCATCTTTTGGAACGCTTTACTGGATTCAGTCAGAAAGAAGAATGGGCATTAGCTAAAGAATTTAAGGTTTAAATTTTTATCATGTGTCAACTTTTAAAATGCAAAACATATAGCAAATATCTGAAAGGCCCAGACACTTGACATCTAGACCTTTAAAAAATCCCTGTACTGACCGTCATGCTGGCCATGGTCCACTGAGGGAAAAGCCTGGAAGAAGGAGAGTGTTGCAAGGGGTTTCAAATTTTTTTTTTATGATGGTCAGTTCAGGACTTTAGAAGGGTGAATTTAGGCAAGTCCGAAGGAAGAAAATGTCCAAGTCCACATTGATTAACGACCTATTTTAACATAATAAAATAAATTATATATACACATATTTGCTTTGAATGAAAAACCAATTATGTATTAAACTTTCAATTTTCATTTCACTTTTAAAAAAAACCCAAAACAATTGATAATGCAAGTCCCTGGACTTTTGTGTGAAACTAATGCCAAGTCCAAATCCAGATTAAGTTATCCGGACGTCGGGCTTGAGGAATTTTGAACCCTGGGTGTTGGGAGTATTAGCTCTGGTTTTGTTAGTTTCTCTCTGATATTGGGATACGACCATGTGTAGGGAATTATATGTAGGAAGTTGTGGTGTTTAAGTCTGGTTTTGGCTTAGTTTCTTCTCTGTGATATTGGAAGACCAGTGTTAGGGTAATTATGTAGCGAGATTGTTTGGTGTTTAGTCTGGTTTTGCTTAGTTTCTCTATGAGATATTGGATAGACCAGTGTAGGGTAATTATGTAGGAGAGTTGTTGGGAGGTATTAGTCCTGGTTTTGCTTTAGTTTCTCTCTTTGATATTGGATAAACCAGTGTAGGTAATATGTAGAGAGTTGTTTGGGAGTAATTATCTGTTTAGTCGCTGGTTTTGCTTAGTTTCTGTTTGATATGGATAGGATAATTATGTAGCAGACGGCCGTTTACAATGCTGCTCAGTAGCAAGCTTCAGTTGTCCTAGTCGTAAAGTGTTATTGTATAGCCTCAACGAGTTTTGTTTCCTGATGAGAGTGACATTGAACCTTGGTGTAAACAGGAAAAATGGAGTTGTTTTGTATATGGAGTATGCATGATCATGACAATGTCTGAAGGCCAGTAATTCCACTGCTTACTAACTGCAGAGACATTAGGATCAGATTGCTGAAGAATTTTCTACTCATTCATGTACATGGAAAGTTCGTTGTCCTTTACAGATCAATAAAAGCTTTTCAAAACATGGCCAATACAAGGGCATACCCTTGGTTTACAACTCCTTATGGGTGATGCATAATACAGAAGTGTTAGAAGCATGCTGTAGTAGGATTTCAATCATTCACAGGCAGTTTTTTCTCAGTGTTTTACACAAGATTTGAATGTTGGACCTGTTCATTTGAAAACTTCTATTTGGAAGTATAATGGTAATCTTCTTATTCTTGAGCTTTGTCTAAAATATTTTTGTATAATAGACATTCATTATACAAATTTTACCATAATCGCTTTTCTTGTCTTTTTTTCTTTTTTTTTTTTTTTTTTTGGTATTCATTTCAAGGAATTTGATATACAATTGTTTTTCCTGTTTCCTAAATGAGTGTGGAGGCTTCTTCAACTTTCCTTGGGAAACCCAATGAGTCAGATGTAACATTATTTACACTAGACTGGTAGAAAACAAAATATTAAATATTTAAATAATTGTTTTCAATGAAATATTATGTACTAAATGGAAAACTATAGAGAAAATTGAAATGTCTATTTTTTTATGAAAATAATCCTTCAGGTACAAAGCTACCAATTAATTAATACTTGTAAACATCCAGTGAGAAAGTCATTTTAATTTAATGAAATAACCACACCAGTGAGAAAGTCATGTGGTGTTAATTAAATGAGTGGTGTTAATAAATGAAGATTTGTTTTGTAGAAAACGCTGAGAGAAACGAGGCAGGTGACATGAGTAAACTCCGACACCCACATACCTGTGGTCAAGGAGGCTATCTCTGGAAAAGGGGTAAGAAATTCATACAGTTCAAGGATGCCTTGATGAAGATTGAGGGGGGTGGGGGGGGGACTTTTGAAACAGTTTTAGTATGCCATTTGGTGCTTTCAGAAAAAAAGGGGGGCTTTATAGGCTTAAAGTGAGGAAGTGGATATTTAAAAAGCTATTTTTCAACAAAAAAATAAATTTAATGATAAAAATAAAATGGACTGATACTCGAATCGTTTAATCTCGTGGGGCCAATGTTCTGGGGTATATATCCAACGCAAAATTTTGTACCATTTTGGCTGGTTCGTTGGGGTAGTTGATAAATAATGTGAACAATAAATATTTATAAAGATTAAAAGAAAAATAAAACTGTTTCGTGGGACGTAAATTCTAGGGTAAGTGTGATCCACACAAATCATCGGTCCCCCGACAAAACAACTGATGATTCACAGTATTCTGAAAAAGTAGATGTTTTTTTAAATGAGTTGATATGGATCGATGCCACTGATGAAGGAGTTGGCTTAACCAGACTTAGTACATGTGAAGGTAAGTATCACTGGGAAGAGAAGTAAGCTTTTTAAGTGTTGTATATATATCACTTTTATCCACATTTTAAAATACACTAAATTGTAAAACAAAACCTAGTATTAATACTCCATTTGATACTCTAAAGGATGGGTGTTTTACATAACAAGATATACAGAGTGTAAGTGTTTGGGACTATTCTCCCAGTGTCATAATTACTGCGCACATCGTCAAATTTAATTACACAAACACTCCGTATAGAAGTGTTTGCACTAGAATTTCCATATTTGGTGTTTATGTATGGGTGTTTATCTGAAAGGGATTCCTGATCTTGAATATTTTGGGTGATGTTTTATCAACTTGTAGTGGGAGAAAACAGGGAGAAAGAAAATGTGATAAATTTTGTTACCAGTTTGCGGACATCTGTCAAGATTATTTTCCTTATGATTGAATTTACTGATAGCCTCTATCTTCTTTTTTAGTCACATATAATATACATGTAAAATAATCTAAGAAGAGATATACTATCGTACAACCATATTGTTTTTGAGATTCATTTATTTGTTAATGATTTGGGAATGATATCTTCAGAATTTTTTTTATTTATCTTTTGTTTCATACACCATGTACATGTTTGTGGTTTGGTAAAAATATCAGACCTTTGAAAATGCTGGATTATGTGATGGATTTGTTGTATATTGACGACAGAGATTCCAATGACGCTCCCAATAAGCACTGCCATAATCTCCATGTAATTATCGGGTCTTCATCTTTATCACTTGCTGATTGGAAATAGACTTGACCGGAGATGTACTGTAACATGAATCTTTATCTAAGTTGACAATTTTTTCCGTGTTATGTTGATGTTGCATCTCTTGTTTAGATACACACTCAGGAAGAACAAGGCAAGTTGGAGGGGAAAGGGAGGGGGGTGTTGAAGGGATGAAAGAGCACATGAATATTTCCATATTTGGACAGAGCAAAACATCATTTAGTTTGATCATTTAGATTTGTTGTATTTCCAACAATTACACATTTCTGTGGTCATTTTTTTTTTTTTTTTTTTTCAGTACTAAGCATA
>CAJDSM010018657.1:4518-15159 GCA_903981925.1 Ostrea lurida
TTTTTTTATTTGATCTCTGGACATTTTCATTTCCACACATGTTAAAAACAACGGAAATGCATTTTGGTGAAGTTTTCGTTAATGGTTGGAAGCTTTGTGTTCGTCTAGAATCTCTCATTTATCACCCAGTTTATGATATATTGATCAATATTTTTTCTTTTATAAAGTAAATGGATTTTCAAGTTGGTCATTACTGATAATACACAATCAAAAGCTTTGTTAGGTAGTTAGAATATTAAACCCCCTTCTGTGGTTGTATCTCATTTTTGTGTCGGCTTGAAGCGAGTAGAGTCGTAAAATTCGCTAGTGATCCTCATTACTCTTTAAATGCTTCCACTTCAAAAGAACTATATCTTGTCATTAAACGTATATGTTACTTTTGTTTATATGAATATTTTATATACGATTGCATAGCTCCATTTTTGCCTTGAATGTTAAAGTGTTCACGACATTTCGCAAGTGAAAAAAAAAATATATGCATAAAGCTTTACGTTTGTATGGCAAAATTGTATTTAAAAAATTCAACACTTCCTACTTTGATAAAAAAAGTATTAAGGAACAAAATTGTAAATTGCTGACTTCTGCTTTTTATTTTTTCGTTTGAATATTTCGTTCGCCTTAATTAGAAGCCACCCTTCAAAAAGCACCATACTATATGTCACGTGATTGACTTTGTTGCGTTTGCCCTTGATCAAAGATAAAACAATACAACATATGGCTGACTGTCCCTTTGAAGGAATACTGTAACTATGTACAGGATTACTCGGTGGAGATTGTGATTGGGGGATCTTTGCTCTAAATATACATTGCACCTTTTCCAGCTCAATGTCAAATACTGTAGGTGACACTTTATTTGCTTGAAGGAAATGTGTTCTGCTGATACCGAAAAAATATCTGTTTATAAAAAAAAGTTCCATCAAAGTTTTAGGTGAAATAAGATATCAAATGTCATAATTCAACTGTCATATTTATTTGATTCCAACTATCTAAGTCCATGGTCACTTCTGATGGCCAAAATATCCCCCACGGAGACCTTGAAATAGACGGATCCCGTAAACAAGATGCCCTTAGCGTACCCTCTACGAATGGACAGCCTTTGTCAGAAAGGGGGACGTTTAGTTTTCAAAACGACCAGAAATATTACCAGAATAAACTGGTTACTTTGGAGAGAAGTATTGGGTTCAAGAAAAAAGGCCAAGGCTATGGGTGAGGAAAGCGCTCAGTATGGGCCAAGGAAAATCATTTAGTCAGCAAATTCTAGAATGATGTTAACTTAAGTATATTGCATAAGGATCAGACGCGTCATTGCGTTTGAATTAAATCTGCTCTTGGTTGAACCAATTTCTTCTACAGCAAAAAAAAAAGAAAGAAAAGAAACCAATTAAATTACGTATGTGTAAGTTTGAGGTTTCGATGAAAGTGATTCTGTCTGATTCAGTTTAAAATATCGAAAACTTTTATTCGGAATGAAGATTGATATTTGGAGTAGATTTATTCCTATCTAGAAAATTTAATGTTCTACTTTATTTGCGTACAAAGTAACGATTTTGGCTATGTAATTTTTTTTCATTTCATAACTGATAGTCGCCAAATACTTCACCGTTAAATTTACCAAGTCTGGTAATTCTATCTTATGTCTACATAAATCTAATCTTTCACATGGTTGGCAAAGTCGTAAAACTAATAAAAAAAATCGGTATTTAAGTTTTGGTGGAGAGAGAGAGAGAGAGAGGAGAGAGAGAGAGAGAGAGAAGAGAGAGAGAGAAGAGAGAGAGAGGAGAGAGGCCTTTTGTTGAAAAATTGAATTTTCGTGTGGACATTGAATCTATTCCGTGTAACTTTAATTAGCGGGAGAACAAAATAAAACAGTAAAAGTAATTAAAAATAAAGAAGGAAAAATCTAAAAGAGTCGATCAGATTGGTAGAAAATTGATTTTAACATTTCAGAATATTTCACATTCACTGCCTTTGAAATAACTTACAATAAAGATATCCTACATGTGCAATAACATCCATAACGAAGTGATTCTAAGTTCCAAATTAAAAAAAAGTATATGAAAAATGAACAATGATGAGTTGCTCACTCATTTCCACTAAGTTCTAATTCTGCTTGACTTCAATACACAAGAAACGCATTAATAAATATAGATTTATTCATGGAAAATATTTATTTCTAAATATTAAATTTGGACTGTATATCTATTTATATCCGGCAAATTGAAAGAAATGAGACAGAACTTGTTTTTCAGGAATACAGGAAATCTTTGTTGAATAAAATGTTAAACAATACGACAAAAATTCACAGGAAATGCATCAGTATATCACAAATTTATGATAACGTTTTATTTGCAAAGAGCATCTGCAAAATGTTCAAATATGCTCACAAGATCAAGAATAACCCCGACTTCTTGTCAACACTTAGTTTCAATAAGTAACGTGAGATACGAAAGTAGCGCCCTGTGAACAGACACGCTTCTGTTTCTCAAAGTTTAACTTCTAAAAGGCGTTACTTTCACTCTTCCGCGCATTTTTCAAGAATGAGAAATTGATTGAAAAAAAAAATTCGTGCCGAGTGATGACAAATTTGTTTGATTTTCATCACAGTAGGCGATAACTTAGAAGAGGAAACTGCAACCAGAGAGGCAAAAACACAAATTTAAACTTTTCGACGTTTATTGCCTTCATCAAACCAAGAGAAGGCTTTTGATGCAATCAGTCTTTATTTGAAAAATTTACGAGCATTCATACATTTATATATCGCATCGGTGTTTACATAATATCACTATCTCTCATAAAAATTGCCCGCAGTCCCGTTCAGCGGGGTTCATAGTATTGTAGTGTATATAAACGCTTGCCCTGCGTCGAGCTTTTCATTGCTCTTGATTTACACCATTTGACAACAACGTTTGAATTCGGGTTAACTTTTTAAACCTTCTGTAAACTCGTCAAATAATCCTACCGCACTTCACCTCTGGAAGAGACAATTTGCAATTTTTCCGCTGAAGAGTGACTTCCGCGTAGATTTCGCCGTAAATCGGATGAAATTATTGGCATATTCTGAGTGTTTAGAGTCAATAAGGTCCACAATTGACTTTATCTACAGCTATCATTGAAAGAATCTTCCCCTACTGTCCGTTATCACAGGACTACCGATAACCACGGTATGTCTGCCTCCTGCGGAGCTGTTTATACAACCCCTCGCAAACCGGTTATAAATGTACCCCACATGTGATGTCCGGACCAGAATCTACTAAGACTGCAACGAAGAAACATATACCACGACTCCAAGAAAATTATTAAAAGGATCATTTAATTGCCTTCATCATTTTCATTTACAATTATAAGGTAGGTTCATTTTGATTTCGTTTTAGAATTTGTTTCATTTTTTTTAAACTGATTTAAAATAAATAAACTTTATTTTATTTATTGTAATTAAATAGTACACAAATAAAAATGCTTAGTCTAAATTATAACATCGTAAAAATGTAATTTTAAGTAAATGAAATTTTAAGCTGTAAATTCATCAAAGCAAATACAAAAAAATTATTCCAATATTACACGACATTTTGGACGCAGCTTTTTCGCAAACAATTTTGATGGAGAAGAAAGATAAGTCGAATATGAAGATAAGGAAAGTGAACGTATTCATAAAAGGAAGAAAACAATAAGTTAGTGATAAGCAAGAGGAAGTAATAAAGTGTTTTGTTTTGAAGACAGTCCTTTTTGAAAAGGGAAATGTAACTGTATGAAGTACTGGCGGTTTCCACACAAATTGTGGTATAGACAACAATCTAAGATACAATTTCAATGTAATGACCGGAACTCCTGAGCGCTTTCCCCTCCCCTAATTAACTTATAAATACTAGAGAATCGTGTGAAATTCGTCTAATACACTTAGTGTATAATTGCTCGTGGAGTGATGTAGGTAGGCAATATCTATATGACATCTCTGGCATGATGATTTCGACACTTAATTTCAATAGTGAATTACGTATGCTTTACTAAAATGATTATAATCTTAAGATGGATTAAATATTAATTTGAATAAAATATTCATTTCCAGAATGGTTGAGTTCATCTACTTTGTGTGCCTTCTTGGTTTGACGAGCAAAATATCTGCTTCACCAATATCATTAGCAGACGTTACGGAGGATGACACCGCCGTTCCAGACGACCTGGAAAACGTGCATATTCCTGGACAATTCCTCGTGAACTATGAAAACTTGTTGAATTCTGACGAGGACTTGAGTTATCCCATTCTGCCATTACCCGATAATCCCCCGGAATGGCTGATGACGCTGATTCAAAAAACCATGACCCACTCCAATGGTTTATCAAACAGACAAAAGCGCGCGTATCAGGACTATTCAGACCCGCGCCTCCAAGCCATTTTACGCGCTTTTTATTCTACATATGGTGGATATGGCACCATGGGTCTTCGATATGGACGTTCAGTGAGATCTCTGCAAAGGCGTAGAATTTTACATAATTCGTTTTTGAAACAAATGAAAGCAAACACCCATTCTAGAGGTCGTTTTCAAAGATCACTATACAGACGAGCCGATATCCAAAGACTACTAAGACTATTTTACTCCAGTGGAAAAAAATTCGGACGTTTTGGTCTGCAATATAGGTAGAGGAAGGAAAAGTGTGCTATACCTTTTGTGCAGGGTATATGATTGACCTTAAAGGCAGCATGCTTTGGATTGTGGCTTCGCTAACGTTATGGCCTCATGGTAACTTTACGAAGTCGTCAATGCAATTTCGCAAGAGTGGGTGATGAATCTCTGACTTGTAAATAATATATATTGTATTTATTTCAATTGTTTGTAAATATTGTACACATTGTAATAAGAAAAGTCTCAGGTAAATTTTACCTAAATTAAATCTATATGTTTCGAATTCATCATTGTGTTTGTTTCAATATCTGATTTATTTCCATGTACCGGTATATCGCCAATTTAGAAAACATGCTTAATATAATATGTTTATAATTAAGTAAATATCAACTTCTACGATTATAAATTTTTATTTTTAAATTATTTACTGTGAATAATAGTCTTTAATCCTCTTAATAATGATAAGATATAAGTTCCGGAAAAGTCAAATCAATCAACTTGTTTTTTTGTTTTTTATAATAATGATACAGATGCATTGTGATAAAAGCAAATATTAAAATTCATGTAGATTTGCAACAAACTTTATTTCATATATCTCTACTTAGACACGCAATGTTTGACCAAAAATATTCATGTCGGGTTTTTTTTTCATTGGACCTAATTCATATTTGCACGGCATCCATGGGTGTTATTTAAATCAAAATCGAACGAAAGGAACAACGTTTTAATGTATATAATTACAGGAGCGTGATTAATGAAGAATAGAGGGTGTAACGATCAGTGCAAATAAACTGTTTGTACAAGGAACTTTGCATGCTAGGAAAAGCTTAAGGCAAATATATTGCTTTACTAATTGCTGCACTTAACAAGATGGCATGCATTTATGTGATAAAATATCATTCAAAAAAGCATTTAAGTGATTATGATAGTTCGTTTTCTATCGTGCAAGTGCTCTTTCGAATACGAGGGAAGCCACATTACTCTTTAGCTGTAGTTGTAATATTCAATCCTGACGTCGGCGAGGTGTTCAAGTGGGATACGTAATGATGTCATTACGGAAATTAGTCGTATCGAATTCAGGCATTATAGATTAAATAAAAAAACTGCAGAGATGCATTTATCTGATTCTAATTCTGAAGGAAAGGAATCATAAGTCAGAAGGGTTTATTGTGAATGATTTGCATCATTACTAAGATAGCCCATTCACAGATCGGAGGGGAAAATGGTAGGGAGAAACTCGGTTGAATGCAGGGAAATCACAACCATATAAAGTTAAATGGACGCACGCAAAAATGATGTGAATAAATCTACCTTGATTCAGGATTCATCTGATGCATAATATGTTAAAGTCTTAAAATCATGAGGAATATTTTTTTCCCTATAATTTAAAATTGTGGGATTGGCCCTGTATTTTGAAAGTATGTGCAAGGATGGTTTTCTTTTGCACTTCAAACTTTAGAGTCCATATCTATTTGCTGGTTATGGTCTTGTATTGAGATAATGATTGATAATGAATCCGATCTACTATAATTTAAAAAAAATCAAGCGATTGATTTTATTATATCTTTGAATACATATATGGGATTCAAGATACAAGGAGTCGCTAATCAACATTCTTATCAACAGTGTACTGACGTGCATACTATGGTAATCAAAAACATTTCATAAATAACTCCAATTCTCACTAAAAAAGACGTTTCGTATTCCTTGGGGACTTGCGGGATTGGTCACTGTTCGTCATCTTCGCCTTTCCATGATATCTAGTACCGCTTCTCATGGAAATATAAATTTAACATCGTCTAATTTTGCTACTGCCAGCCAGTCCCTATAGTATGCANGCTTCTCATGGAAATATAAATTTAACATCGTATAATTTTGCTACTGCCAGCCAGCCCCTAGTATGCGTGTTATCAGCAATGTAAAAAAAGGCTTTTCCTTTTTCTTAAAATATCAAAAACCAATACAACTGCATGTGCATTCGTTTTGGAAAATTTATGCATCCCTATGTCGAATATATATACCCCATGCGCATTATCGATAATACGCAACGGATGTACGATACTGGTACGAAAACAGCCGATTTACAGTATGATAAGGCCATTAGATGATACTTTTGTCGAGATTTATTTTGAAAAACCCTCCATAAAATCCGCAAATGAGATACGAGTACTACAGCATGCATTTCACATACCGGTACGTACATGTATCACACGAAACAACTTAAATCAAACATGCACAGGAGAGTATTTACCTTAGTTTGAATACGAAAATAAACATGCACAGCTGGCTTTTTTTAAATGTCTAATAACAAATTACCAAATTCGGAGAAATATCTTGATCTCACAATCACATACCCTAAAACGACATTCGAGAGATATATACTTTACTCCTTAATGATATTGACCACGGGGTTATTGATCATACTTCTTGACTCATTAAGAGCTCTCGAGTTCCTGTTTGGCAATTCAGCCAAAACAACATATCATCCCTAGCAGATTTTCCAATATCTCAAGATCTAAATTATGAATGAATAAAAGACTCCCATAAAAATGACAGTCGTGTACGTGTTTAAAAAAATTCAGCGAAAATCTCTATGCAACGATATTCTTAGTTTCCGGGTAGCATAGTGGTTAAAGCACTTGCTTCTCACAGCTGCGACCCGAGTTCGATCCTCGTGATCGGCAGTGGTTGTATGTGAGAGGGTATGGTGGTCGCCCACTCGGAAACGTGGGTTTCCTCCGGTTTCCTCCCATNACACGATGTTACCCTCGCCTATTTGTATCTAGTAATCAGTCATTCCAAATATTATTTTGCTAAACTCAACTCTGACTCTATACACAAGTATTCTAAGCTGATATAAAAGCAATGGTGGAGCTATGGAGCTCCTAATTCACAATATATTTGTAGTATTTGGTAATCAGGTCTTCCAACAGTCTGTTGGAATTCCCATGGGCACTAATTGTCCTCTGTTAGCTGACCTGTCTTTATATTTTTACGAGTCAGAATTTAATCAAAATCTTCTGCGTGAGAAGAAAAAATCTCTTGTGGTGAACTTTAAATCGATATTTCGATATACGACGACATATTATAAATCAATAATAATAATTTCATTCAGTATGTCGATTCGTATAATCGCCGTTGATCTAGAAATAAGACACAACGGAGACGTCCATATCTGCTTTGTACTTGGGTCATATGCTCACTGACGTATTTCATAGCAATTGTTAAACCGTTCTTTATCTTGATTTTGACTACGGACTACTCCGTTTACCTGGTCAAGACAGTGGGTTCACAGCGGGTGTGAATGGTCAACAGGGGGTGCTTACTCCTCCTATATAGGCACCTGATCCCACCTCTAGCGTGTCCAGAGTTCCGTGTATACCCAACTCTTCTTTTGTATTCTGTTTTGGGACTTGCGAGATTGATCACTGTTCGTTATTTTAGCCTATTCAACCCATTGAACTTGAAGTCAGACACCACAGAGTTCGTACTTGAATATTTTATTGAATATATTAGACATCAACTCAACTTTATGACTGACGGGGCGATTTCAGCTTCTCCATTGCCAACTTCTTGCAATTCTTGTAGAAGATTCGAGTAATTAGGTGGGGAGCATATTTTATTAATTAATACGGAAATGTTCTTACAGTATTATAAACTAATTTGCTTAAACGCGGTCAATGAGAAGAGCAAATAAGATGTCACCCAAAGGCTTATTCTTTTGAATTTGCTAATTCAGTGTAACAGCCTATGGATGGATCGATGTACCATTTTCATTTCCAATTTATAACACTATTGATCTGTTTTCAGTCAAATTTTAGCTGCCAGATTTTACCTCTGTATTCTATCGTATAACAAATTCAAAATATAAAACACTTTGTGTCTGTTCAATAAATGACGTCACACGCTCCACCGCTGAGCGTGTTCGACTGTTAATCTGCAATAACTTCTTTTGATGGATCAATTTGTATTGCTCGAATACACCTTACAATAAAAAGTGATCCGGACTTGCAGGGATGCGATCTGGTAGCAATTAAAAGATGAGAGGGAGGTGGTTACGAGCGAGATAATAATCCGATGCGTTTTACGCAATTGATAAACATCTATTAATTTTTTTCTCTTCTTTCTCCTACCAATAATTATGAACCACAAATCTATTATTATAGAATATAGGTCCACCCGCACTGACGACTGTTAACCTTTTGATGTTTTGATAAAGTGTCAAGGTCGTTTAAACAAAAAAGGGGGTTAAAACAGTGCATTTGTCTTAGAACATGCGAAAATCTTCCTCTTTTTTATTGTTTGCACTTTCGCTGCTAGACAACAGCATTGTTTCCTTTGATTTTGGGTGTGGAACATTACAAGGACCAGATGGATCTTTAACAGATCAATCTGATATCACAACATACTGTTCAGTCTATTTGCAGATGAAAGATTACGTAGTGTGATAAGATTTTTCAATTTACCAATTTTCTTTAAAAGATTATGAAGATTTAAGTTATAAAATGTGTGAAGACAGCAGATTTTCGCTTTTGCAGATAGATAAGCGGGATTAGGCGTATTTTGCATTATCAGTTTTTTAGATCGCACGGCGATGGTCCCACTGTGAAGGAAAAAAGATGCTCTCCACCACATCAAACATGGCCTGAAGTGGCTCAAAATTCATGCAAAATTGGATGAATTTTCAATCTAAGGAAAGGGTGTCCTGTACTATTATAGATAGTAGGTAAATACTTCTAATAAAGTAATCAAGTAAGTATGTCACGATAGCACCGTTATGTACTCTCGATTGACCAACAGACGAGAGATGTTCTACCATAAAGCAAATTCTAGGCAGTATTTGAATATACTGTAGATTGCATTGATCGAACATATGAAAATACACAGGGAAGAAAGATGTTGAAAGAAAAGAACTGAAGAAAAAAATGATTGCATAGTTGCTAAGTATATTCCACTGGCAATTGTGTGTTTTATTGGTACATCGTTGCAACACTTTTAAAATAAAAAAAAGATTTATACATATAATCTTATCAGATAATATCTGTATAACAATTAAACTTCTTCACGGTTGCGAAAAGTCTTTGGAATATTACTTTTACATTGAACATATGCAGATAATAAACAGAGACTTGGTAATGTTTATATTACCAATTGAATTATGCATAAATTATTGATAAAATAATCAGTTTTTTTTAAAATATTGCAGATAAGATTTATCATTTCAATAAAGGATTTGATTTGAATTAAAATTCACTTTGAAGTAGAGAACGTTGTAGTAAAAAAAAATGTAGACTGATGTTGGTGGTTGTTTTTTTTATTTTATTTATTTATTTATTTTTTTTTTTTTTTTGGTGTTTTTTTTTTTTATTTTGGCTGGTTTTTTTAGGGGTGTCACTTTGCCTCTGAACAAATAATTTTTTCCGTATTGACAATTCAAATTTTGATTTAAAGTATTGGGTATTGATGTCATTTACAATGTACATCAATTTTTTCTCCCTGAAAATGAAATATTTCCCTTCCTGTTGAATCTTCCATGTAGGTTAAAACAGTGGGTCACAGAAATAGAGAAAAGGCGAAGGTAACGAGAGTAAGTCAAAACAGAATACAAAAACAGCTTGGACAAACACGGGCCATTGGATACACCAGAGGTGGGATCAGGTGTCTAAGAGGAGTAAGCATCTCCTGTCGACCGGTCACACTCGCCGTGAGCCCATAGTCTTCATCAGGTAAACGAGTGAATGCGTAGTCAAAATGAAGGTATTTAACAATTGCTATGAAACACGCCAGACAGTATTTAACCCAAAGCAGACTGTAATGGCAAACTAGATCGTTATAACGACCATATAATGCAAAAATGCTGATTTAAACCGTGACTGTTGAAACCCCTGCAACAGCTGTTTCTAAATAGCCTGCGTTCGATTCAAAATCTGATCATACGCAGAACAAGCTAATTCGTATAGATAAGTTGAGAGAGATGCATACCATTTACAGTGATAGATGGATTGTTGCTACATAAATAATA
>CAJDSM010018664.1:0-13311 GCA_903981925.1 Ostrea lurida
GAGAAAAGAGGAAGAAAAGAAGGATCCCCGTCTGCCTTTGGACGTGATTCAAGTGGGTATAGGGCCGACACTAGTCAATTATACGTTTGAGAGGAGACAGCCCTTTTAGCCCATTGTCCTGGCTTTTTTAATGGCCCATCCCTGACTTTGGCAAATTTAGAAAGAGCTACGAAGGATGACGAACAAACATTCACGCTAAACAGATGTAGTACAGGTATCCATTTTCAAACATTTGAGAGTCCTGGAATAGTAGGTTTTTGATGATTACCTTTCATGTTTCGACGTTCACTGATTAATGATGAGCTGATAGATGTGTTCAACTAAGCACCAGAATGTTCGGATATCCAAGGATTGCATGGTTAACAAATCCCATTTGGGAGTCCTCTCATCAGAAGAACAGGAAAGCACCTTTTAATCGATGTCTAATAACACCTGAAGCGAGCTTTGTCCCTGCTCACGAACGCAGCTACCTAGTTCCCAAGTCACACGATTGCACATACGTAAGTCCCTGTCTGTTCTGCAGTAACTTGTCCATGGGAATGTATACCTATCTGTTGCCATTTAAGATCAAACCATAGAAGGTAAGAGGCATTCAGTACAATGTTCACAAATTAAGCCATAAGCCATTAATTATGATTTTACCGATTCCCCTGTCAGCTGCTTCATGGATCCGTCTCTTTTCCTTTAGCGGTGAAGACGAAGATCGCCAGAAATGGTCTGTCCCAGGTGTATCAAAACAGTTTACCAAGCACTCAAAGGGTATGGCTCTAGTCTCCACGATATAGTCAAATGCGAAAATGGACGGACCCTACCAAACACAGAGCTCTGGGTAGTTCATACCTCAAACCTGGTTGTTGTGGAGCATAAATTTTGGTGTGCGTCAATATTGTGAAGTTTTTGGTCTATTGTGGTTATATGTAAGGAAAATTGAAATAATGAAGCTGCTAATAGATGGGAGACACAGCAGGGTATGAGACTCCGATTCTCGGACTGGAGCAAGGGACAAATCCACAGGTAAGAGCTATCACAAAAGTCACTGAGGAACACAGCAACATGTAGTCTTGAACCTGGCCTGTGGTTTGAAGGGATCTAAAAGTGAAAGGATTTGTGTATAATTTTCACTAGTAACTATTCAGCAGCCTACGACCCCACTCATGACAGTACAAGTAAATTACTTTGGAGAGTCAGGAAATTGGTTTAACAGTAATTATTATGAACAATTTCCATTTCTAACCACATATGTACATGATATGTACTAATCAATAAACAATAAGAATTATATCTAACTTTATCTCACAGTCATTATTGTACACAACGTCTTTCTGTATTCATTAGTTTTATAGATCATTCTGTGTTCAAGCACATTAAGTTTTATCGCTTATAGTAAGTGAATGTGGTTTAATTTTTTAAGTAGTGCTAATACTTTGGGGAGATGTGGCTGTTTATTTCTCTTATTAGCTATATACTGTGCAACGCTGAATGTTGTGTTTATCATCTTATGAGGCACTTACTTGTATACCAGGATGATGTTTATTTTTATAGCTTCTGTCAGGATGTGGTTTATTTATTAGCTTACTTGTCAGGATTGTGGTTTCTGTTATTATGTAGACTTACCTGTTCAGGATGTGGTTATATTCAGATATAGGGCTATGCCAAGGATGAGTGGTTGTATCTTTATAAAAAGCTGGACCCTTATTACTAGGATGTGGATTAGGGACTTTTACTAGTCTGATCCAGGTGCGGTGGGGTTTATTTTATAGCTATTCACTGTCAGGAGTAGCTGCGTTTGAGTGATAGTGGTACCAGGCAGGTAGCGATGAGGATTTTATGCGTGCTCCAGGATGTGACGTCATCTTATAGTTGTATACACTGGCCTTACTGTGTACAGATGTGGTTTTATTCTATCAGCTTACACCTGTCAGGATGTGGCTTGCATTTTATAATAGCTCTACTGTCAGGATGGCTTGGTTTGGGTTGTATTCACGTATTACTTTGTCAGGATTGGTTTACTTTATAGTGGCTTCCTGTACAAGGTATGTGGTTTATTTCTTATTAGCTTTATCTGAGAGTCAAGGGGAAATGTTTGGAGCATTGTTATTTATAGCCGTACTGTATTGCAGGAATTGGCTTGGGTTGCTATTTATCAGCTCGTATTTCCTGTCCAGGATGTTGTGTTTATTTATATGTGTTTTACTTGTTCAGGAGATGTGCGCCTCTTTTTTTATTTAAGCATTTACAGTGTCAGGAATTGTGGATTACCTGTATTAATATTTATAACTTAGACTGTCAGCGATTAGATGTGAGGTTTAATTATTAGGCAGTGGTGACATGCTCGAGGATGTGGTTTTTATTTAATAGGCCTTGACAGGGTATCGTGGATTTTATTTTATAATGGTTGGCCTAAGATCTCTTTATCTCGGCATGAAATGAGATAATTAAAGTATTAAATGCATGGCCTGATATCAGTGGAATGTGAGTTTATTTATGCTATTCACTCCGTCAGGTATGATAGTTTTGCACTATCTAAGCTAATATATCTAGCGTATTACTGTCAGCGATTGTTGGTTTTTAAAGTATCTGTAAATTTAGCTTGTAACTTTCGTTCAGGATGTGTGTTTAAAATTAATAAGTTATAACTTTAACTGTCAGGTGAAATTGGTGGTTTATTTTTTAGCTGTACCTGTTAGGATTTTGTTGGCTTATAATTATTTATAGTACAATGTCAGGAATATTGTGGATGTTAATAATATAATTTAGGTATAGCTGACTCTCGTATCCCAGGTATGTGGTTATATTTTATAGATTGCTGGGCTTTCAACCCTGTCAGGAATAGTGGTTTATTTGTGAGCTGAACTGAGTCATGTGAAGTGGCTTTTATTTGTAGCTGTTTTTGATTGTGGTTTTGTTTAAAGTCTTGATTCCTGTCAGGACACTGTTGAGTTTTATTTGGTATTATGGCTGCTTAACTCACTGTTCTCATCGAGACACTATAAGGATGATCTGTTTAAAATGTATTCTGATAGCTATCTTCCTGCTTCAACGCTATATGCGTTTATTCAGTCAGGCTTAACTTCAGGATGGTGGTGTTTATGTCATATTGGCACTCACTTGATTGGGATAGCAGTCTTGTTTATAACTTTCCTGTGTCACGGAGATGTCGGTTTTACTTATTAGCTCATGTCAGGTATTGTGGTGACATTTTATTAGGCTGGGGTCTCTAACTGTTCTAGTGTGGTGTGTAACTATTGAATTAAGCGTTGCTCTAATCACATGTCAGCGATGTATAGAGCATTTATTTGTATTAAGGCCTTTATCCGTCGATGTGGTTTTTTATAGCTTAACTGTCAGGATGTGGTTTATTTTATAGCTTACTGTCAGATGTGGTTTGAGACCTGCGAACAATCGGATTCGGCGCCACCCTAGAACCCTATACTCCATGTCTGTTCTAAAGCACTATCTTCCAGGGTTCAGACGATCATTGGCTGCTTAAGTGAGCATTAATCCCCCATCGCGCTAAGCAGGGTTGTGAGTGCGTTGGGTCAGCTTTGTGGTCATTTGGCCATACCGGATACAGGAATCCGGTGAGGATAATACTACATTATCCATATTGAGGGAAATCGCAGGGACTTCTACGGGCGCTAACTTCTAAGTCGCGTGTATATATTAAATTTTCACATCAAGAGACCTATAGATCTAATGTATCTACTCAGATATCTCACATTTCAGGTGTTTCTATGAGTTTTCAAGTTATTGAGAAGGTTCCAAACTTTGAGGTAATATAGAGACATACTCAAAGGAACCTTTAAGATTTAAATATAAATCCATCTTTATTTTCTATACTAACACTTTGTAGATCAGCACGAAATGATTGGAGCAAGCCAAGCGTAGAAGATGTCGGACCACTCTATTTACGATTATCAGAAAATAGATTATTATACTGAGTAATACTCATTTTGACACAGATGTACATAGTGTGAATTAACTAATGAGTCAGAAAGAGACATGCTGTTGAATTCATACTGATCGAGATATCAGACAGTTCTTATATGCTTTTACTTAACTACATGTGACAACGGTGAGACACATTAGATTGAGCTGTGGTGCCTCTCAAATGTGGTTAAGATAGGGTTTAATTCACATGACTGTGGGTTCTCTATGGTACTGTGAGGTTTTGAATCATCTTGACTTGGTGGTGCTAGTACTTGTGAGTGTGAAATTCTCGCACTTACATATGACATGTGAGAGGTAGGTATCGGATGAAATTATGGAGACAAGACGTCCATCTTGATAGGGTGAAGGTCTCTGTGTGATTGGCATGACCCCAGACGCTGCCTTAGACTAGGGGGCTCCTATGATGAGTGCGTATGAATGACAGACTTACTTGATCGTGTGGGCTCTAATGTACTTGGTCGCTGACTTGCCGGTGTGTTTGGAGTTTGACAAAACAGCACCTGTAGGAGGGAGGTGGTCCACTTGGTCAGTGTTGCCTCTAGCCTCAAGTCTAGACAGACTCAGACGTGTGGCGTACAGTTCAGGTTTGGTGACGGTGACACCAGAACATATATGCACATCGCTGGAACAAGTTGCAGGAAAGTAATGGAAGTGTCTGCTTATATTTATTGTTACTCATCTGTCATTTCTTTAAATTAGCCTCTTGGGTCAAAACTAAATCACAAGTCTGAACGACAAGGTTAACTGTTATGAATTTACAACTCACAAGAACCAGCATTAATTTGATTTCATATAAAAATATATATGTAATGTGGGTACCTAGTATATCACTTATCCAAATTACTATGATTGCCACCAACCCTGAGTACAAATTGACCCCTTAAGGTAACAAGTCCAGAGGTCTATTTGTCTATTTCAGGGTCTGGTGCTATAATACCATTAATACTAACCAAATTCTGGTAATAGAGGACTTTCAACTCACTCTGCCTGAGACTTACACCGTCTTAAATCCTATATTAACCCCAAATATCATGTTAATCTATGGGGAAGAGCGCTAGCCCCACGCCTAGTCCATGTGGCCTCCCCACCGACTCGTATGGCACGTTGAGTCGATTACCGTGGTGTTCACGGTGAAGATGAGATGAGGATAGACTGGTATGAAGTCAGAGACCTCGCACACATAAAATGGTCGAGTGAGTCTCTACTTTGATTTAGTCCCGCGTAAACAAATCTTCACTCTCTACAACTATACAGAACAACACTTCTTATCTCCGCTACTAAGCAAATACATCACGTAAGCACAATCTTCATCTCCGATTCTACAAAACAACGAATCCAAACATCAGTTCATCTCCTCTACAAACAACGTAACATCTTCATCTCACTTCTACAAAAGCAACGTTAAACATCTTCTTTCTCTCTCATAATACAAAATATCAACTATCATAAACATCTAACATGCTCCTCCTACATAAAGCACATAAACATCTTCAGGTCTTCCTCGTAACTAGGACTCACGATCGTAGTAATATACATTATTCTTCATTAATTCGTGCCTAGTAAGTATATATCCAAAACCAAGTCGCTACACTATCTTCTATTCCTCTACATAGTCAGCACAAACACATCGGCTAATAAAACAACTTCATATCTCCTCTGAGAGATAAATATGCCACGTAAACATACTTAATATCTCTAAAAAACAACACAAACATACTCAATACTCGCATCTACATAAACATCGTAAACATATACATTCATCTTGCCTCCAGTCACTACACAAAACCACATCAAACTATTTCTAACATCTCTCCTCTTGACAAGAAGATTACAAAACAATTACACACTTCTGCTTCAATTCTTTTCCTCTACCAACACATGCGTAGAGCATTCTTCATTTACTCCTACATACCGCAAAGTAGCCAAGCCATACGTAACAGACCTGATCCATTTTTATCTCTCTTCTAGCCAAAAACAACGTAATAATTCGTTCCATCTTCAGGCTTCACTGATAAATCAAAAAAGAACCTGATAAACATTTAAGTCATTCTCTCTGTACAAACAGTAGAACATTTCTTTCATACAGCTCTTACAAAAAATGTAAACATCTTACATATCCTCTACAAACAACATAAACATCTTCATCTTCCCTCTACAAAACACATAATCATCTTCATCTCCTCTTACAAACAACGTAAACATCTTCATTCCTCTACAAAACAACATAATCATCTTCATCTCTAACATAAACAACGTCAACAGCGACTATCATCTCGTACAAAACGAGTTGTAAACATCCTTTCATCTCGCTCTACAAATACAACATAACCCTTCATCTCCTCTATACAAAGCCACACGTACACATCTTCATCTTCTCAAAACCATGTAATCTCTTCAAGTCTCGCTCTAGCAAAACAGGATCATAAAAGTCATTTCCTTCATGTTCACTCCTACAATAAACTACGTAAAAATTCTTTCCATTTGACATCCTCTAACAAAAACAACATACGTCGGATTTTACAATTTTCTCTTCCTACATAATACAAACACATGCATTTTACCGTGTTGTGATGCCTACATGATCAGCTCAAATAGTTAAATACTATGTACATAGTTATGGTTATTCTGCGGTACAATTTAAATGGTATTTTTCGGATGCAACCGGTATATCTCATCATGTATATCTATGATACGATGTATAAGAATGACTGAATATGATGTTAACATTCCTTAAGATCGAGATGGCCTTAGAGATTACTCATTGGAAAATCCATCAAAAACCGAGAAAGAAATAAACTAATTCGAGAGGGATGAATCGCAATCTCCCGGTTGGATTTGAGAGCATTTTAAGGTAGTTAAATATACTTTTAGAAAATAGTTTAGCTGGGTTCTAAGATTCCAAAATCAGATTTGACATATGCCATTGCGCGCTATTCGATGACATTTCATGAAGTATTGAGATATGACCCTACTCTCGAAGCTCAATACAATCAGAACACTTACTAAACTTTTATATAGGCGCACACTACTCTTATTCTAACCTAATGTGTTCGCAGGAACAATAGTAATATCAAAATAGATTCAATTTCACAAACACGAGCAATAGGAACCCCACAAAATGTCGAATAGATTTCGAACGTACTAGCAGTCAGATCCGTTATAACGGATAGATATGTCCAATAAAGGAGGGGAGCCGGTGGCTGTCATTGGGTGGAATCACACGACAGTGGGGGAAAAGCTGCGGCCCACCAATGAATTGAATTTTCTTGAAGCAATCTCAAACTTAAGTTTGAGTTTTTTTTTATTGACAGTTCCCAAATTTAGTAAAAAATCTCAAAGTAGTCCCAAGTTCAACTTCACTTATTTTGGAGGAACTTAACCTGATATTTGGACTCAGATTTAGGAAACCTTTTTAAACTGTTAATTTCATTCTTACACCAGATGGCATCGAAGTGTATAGTAGTTCCTAGTGTAAATGATATTATCGGTATTTTTAGTGCAGTAATACTCAATAATGTAAGGCTTTTATTATCAAGTTTAGCTTATTCCTGGAGGAAGTGATAATCCATATATTTTGCAGTTTACGAGGAGTTCACATTTTTTTGTTCTCTGCCTAATTCTTGTGTCCGTATATTATATACAGTAGCTCTTTTTTTAATTTTGCCTTTATATTCTTTTGGTTTTTTTGTTATTTATTTCTTTCTTTATATTTCTTTTTTTTTTTTTTTTTTTTATTTTTTTTTGTCCGCTTTGGTATTGGTATAATTCTCTATCTGATTATCTCCGTATTCTGTTCTTTTTGTTTTTTGCTTGAATTTTCTTTGTTCGACTTTTAATTTTAGTTTATATCTTGTCACATTTTTTCTATGCGAATGAGTTAGGTTTAAGTGTTCTTGTTATTTAACTATGTAATTAAAATTTCTATTATCTTTTCTTTTTTAGGTTGTTTTGTTAGGTAATATGTGTATAATTTTTTCAGGCAGAATATTTTGGTATTTGCAATTAATATAGACTGAATTATTCTGGTCCAGATTTTATGTATTCTTCATTCCGTGTGTATAGACTTTATTATCTGCTCTGTTTTGTAATAAGAATAGCCATGTCGCTGATCTCAGAACATCTCAGCTGCCTTTACAGTTCTTGTTTGCTTTTGATCTATGGGGCTTGTTGTCTTGTGTGTTTGGGACTTGGTCTTCAAGTTTATGTGCTTGACTTCCTGTTTTTATGTTATTAAAGTTACTGCTTGTGTTATATGACATATTCTTTGGTTATTGACTTTGTTGGTTTTCTTATTGACCCTTTTTATCTAGTGTTTTTTTAATGCCATATGTATATTTTTTTCGGTCTCGTCGGTTTTGTTTTATGGTTTTCTGTTCATTGTAGTTAGTGTTATCTTGTGTAACGGTCTATTGACCATGGTTTTAGTATTGTTTTTTTTGGTTCATTATTAAATATAGCAGACTTATTTCTAGTATACTGTATATAGTGGTGTTTTGTTGTTATTTAAAGTACACATTGTCTAGGTTCTTATTAATTTGCTATTTGTAAACTTGACTGGTAGCTACAGACATTATTGGCTGATTTGGGAAGGGTGGTGGTTGCTTGTGGGGTTGTGGTGGTGTTTGGGTGGTTGAGATGGGCAGTACATACAGACGTATTATTTGATTGAAGCGTGTATGGTAGTGTAGTTATACAGACTAGGTCAGAGGACTGTGATGTTTGGGGTTTTGCATCTGAGGTGTATCTGAGAACCAAGCTATCAGACGGGCATAGCGGCTTTATTGATAGCACGATTCGTTAGGGTTGACTGGGATGGTGTTTTTTGGGGTCAGGGTCTTGGCTTGGCTAATCATCCGATCCAGGTACCGCATGTTGATTTTGGTCCGTTGTGTGAAAACGTTACTTTATCTATAGAGCATATTGTGATCGTTGGTAGTAAACACGGAGGTTGTTTTGGTTTCAGGAATCGATATATGCTAGAGTGTGGGGTTGACGTGGTTATTGCCTACACTTTAGTGACATTAGTTGTTTTTTTTTGTGTTATTGTTTATATGATAGGGTGTCGATTCTTTTTACTATTTCATGTTCACTTTTGTTTATTAGATTGTTGTTTGTTTAGTTATATAACTTATCATCAGACATTGCTGATTTTTGAAACGTTACTATCAGGACGGATTTGTAATTTTTATCTGATTATAAGTGTCTGGTTAGGTTTTATATGTTCGGACGAGGCAGTTTATGAGAGCTATTTGTGCAAATTATTGTTTAGGGTTTTCAGACGTTGGTGTAGTTCTTTGACTGTGGGTACATTATTTGTTGGCTTTGGTTTCTGTGTCATTAGTGTAGTATTGTTCGGTATCATTTCCAAGAGCGAGTATGATATTGCTGTTGTGTGAGTTGCGGAATCGGCGGGTAGTGGGCGGTGGGTGTTTTTTTTTGTCTCAGTTGTATCTACTTTGCATGTATTTTCTTATGAAACTTACGTTTGTATTTCTTGAGTAGTCATTGTTGTTTGGGTTGGTTTGGGAGGTGATGTTGTCTTTGTATTAAGTTGAGTTTTGCTTGTTTAACTAGTGTTTTTTTTGACTGTGTGGGAATCACAATGTGTGATGATTATGGCATGTTATGGTTTGGCGAGTTGTTCTTCAGGCAGCAGTTGACCCGATAATGGATGCGTTTGTGCATATCATATCATTTTAATCGCGCAGCTCTGTAACTTCAAATTAATGGAATCTTTTTTCATGAGCCAGATCAAGCCTGGCCATTTAAGCCCAGTAAATGCGCTCATGAATTGATCATATGCACGACAGTGATTTCGCCTATCCAATCAGTCAAGAGAAATAAACACCATGATTTAAGCAGATCAATAATGGACAATGGCTAATCATATTGACATGTATATTTAATGAGTTGGTGTGTCCTTGCTTGTTCCTCCAAATTTCCTGCACACATGTCTCTGAAAGGCGAATGACAAAATTTCAATCTTTGTAATTTCAAACGAGAGAATCAAACAAGAGAGGGTGAACTTAGCCTGGTGGGATCAGGTGCTTAGGAGGAGAAGCACTAAGAGGTGGGATCAAGTGTAAAAGGCAGAAGTAAGCATCTCCTATGACCGGTCACACCCGCCATAGCTCTATTATCTGATCTGGCACACTGAGTGGATGATTAGTCAAATCCGTGTTGTAAAATGTCCGAACAATTGGCATGAAGAATAAATCTGACAGGATTTGACAGATGACAGGTTCTATTGCTAAATTAGTCGCCATATTTTGGGGGACATAGAAAGTCGCGAATGCTGACTTTGACGGACTGTATTAAAACCCTGTTAAATCAACATCGTTGTCAGTAGCCTGCCTCAATTCTAAAAAACTGACCACTATCGGCGAGGAACATGTAAGTTGATTAAAGACCTAACCTATAAGTGGTATATGCATGCTGTAATTGCTACATAGATCTGGATATGTTGACTGATAGAGGCCTTTGTTAATAAACGTTGAGTAATTAGTTTGCTGGTACATCTATGTTTGATATATCTAAGATACGAAGCGTAATGTTTTATTTAATATCTAATAAGCATTTTTCATTTAATGTTCGATTTGATATAATAAATAAAAATCGACACGGTTGCTCTGTACTAAGATAGTAATTAACTGAAGTTTCGATATTAAGCAAGGGGCTTTTTAAATCGAGGCAGGTTACTGACAAACAGATTGTTGTTGCAGGGGTTTTTCAACTGTCACGCTTAAGTCAGCATTTCTCAGATTCTTGGTCCGTTATTACATCTTATTTCCCAATGTAACAACCTGCCATTGGGTTCATATACTGTCACGTGTTTCATATCCAAATTGCTTGGCCGTGTATTTTTATACACTAATTTGACTACGTGATTACACCGTTTACTCTGATCAAGATAAAGGGCTCCAGCGGGTATGGCGTCGAACAGGGGATGCTTACCCTTTTTAGATACCTGATCCCACTTATGGTATACTAGTAATTCAGGGGTCCGTATTTGCCTGCTTCATGTGCATTCCGTTTAGGACTTACGAGATTGATCGCTGCTCGTTATCTTTACCTTTCGTTTACGATACTTGTTGCAGTAACACCTGCATATACTAAATTCTTTTGCCGCTCTTCATACACTGATTCAGCTCTGTTCACCTGACTAAGACTTTAATAGGCTCACCGGCGGATGTGACCGGTCGACAGAATGTTACCTTCTCCTAGGTATCTTATCCCACTTCTGATGTGTCCAGGGTTCCGTGTTTCCCAAACTAATTTTCTAATTCCGTTCAGGACTTATGGGATCGATCAATGTTTGTTATCTTCATCTATTCACTTCCATGGGTTTTTTTCTCTTGTCGTGCTTTGTATACTTATTGTTCCGCTCAGTGGACCGTGAGCGTTTTCCGAATTTCCAAGTTCGTCTTTTGCATTGGAATGAGCTTACAGGTAACATTCAGGCCTCTTGGTTGCAGTCGTAGCAGCAGCGGTCAGATGGCGATGATCCTGTATAGAAAATTAAATTCTTCTTCCTCAATTGTTTAAGTAAGATCACTGCTATCTCAGGATTGTCATAATCTAAACAGACGTTCCTCTTTTAAAATGTAGCCTGTATATTATATGTTGATGTTGGATTGCAATTTTAATGAATACGAATTATCTTTTCTCCTTTTTATGCGTTTAATGTAGTTGCCTGCGAAAGAACAAAGTTACCACAATCATGTAATCTTACACAATGCATATCATTTAATATAATGTATCATTTTTATGTCCTTTGTTGTTATGAAGAAAGCGAAGGATAACCAAGTGTTAATCCCATAAAAGTATCGATAATGGATATACAATTAAGAGTTTGTCAAACACGTACCCTGGATATGGGAATCAGGTGTCTAGAGAACGTAAGCATCCCTTATCGACTCGGTCACATCCGCCGTGAACAGAGTGAGGCTCGAACCATGTCCTTCCAGTTACGGAGCAAACGCTCTGACAACTGTGCCCACCGCGACCGGTCCTAAACAATCGCTCTGAAACACGTTGAACAACATTCAACTCAATTGCAAAGGTTGTATTTGCAAAACTAGGTTGTTATAGCAACCCAAGATTTGCGACATTCGGATTTTAAATGTGATCGTTCAAGCCCCTGTAACAGTAACTTATTTGTCAGTAATCTTGTCCTTGATTCAAAAACTGATCATACGCAGAACAAGCTCTTGCATATTGGATAGGTTGAGAGTACATAAGCACCAAATGCAGGTGATGAATTTTGGAATGTAACGGCATAAAATATGGAAGTTGAAGATGGGGAAGCTGAAATTGGTTCTAGTTTGTCATAAAGTTGAGTTGATAGTTTGGTCGTTTTAAATGTGCTATGTTCAGTAAAAACCATTAAGTAAGAAGCAGATGTGGAAGACATCTGTGGGTATATCTTTGACAACTAGATCAAGTTATCCTGTAGATATAGAGGTGCAACAAGTCAGGGGTTCATGTATATAATGAATCGCCATGGATAACTTAGATGACATATAGAGAAAAGTTTTATACCGTAAAGGGAAAGGAGTCCTATTCCTACAAACATCTTCTATAATGTATTCATAATGTTTGCATAACAGATGCTGGTCAAAAAGGAACTTTTTGGGTCGTTATCTTTTCTTTATATATAAAAGATATAATGATTTCAGTGTTTTTCAAAGTATATTACATGGTATTTTTAAGGCCCATGTGGCTATTATGATTATTTCATAATCTCAATATGGAAGGTTCTCAATATTTTAAAGAAAGACATTTACATACTAGTATGTATTTCGACTAGTTCCTTACAATAACTTTTAAAGGAATCTTTTTGTGTTATCTCTCCACACATATGTTTATCAAGTGGTTTCCGTGTTAAAGAACGTACATGTATTTTTAGTTCAGAAAAAAAAACCTGCGATAAACTACCAGGAAGTAAAACATTCGCAGTACTGGGTATTTTCTGCCTAACTGTCTCGATAAAAAGAAAGATTTTGCCTAACTAATTTATCTCTCTCCGACAAACTTTACTTTGAATGTCGATCCCGTTGTAAATTTAATCATTGAAACATTTTCATTCAAATTTGTCAAATAAAAAATTCAGTAAAAATGTCACTTAAAATAGGAGGCATGATCAACATCACAAATGTGGATATCAACAATAATGAATCAACTACTTTGTCTCTGGTGGTCAAGTCTTCCAGCAGTCTGTAGGAATTCCCATGGGAACAAAATTTGCTCTTTTATCATCTGAATTTATATTTTTATGCTTACGAGGAAGAATTTATTCAAGTATATGGTTTCATGAGCTGTGGGGACGCTAAATTCACAGCTGTGTTACCCCCCCCCCCC
>CAJDSM010018665.1:451-35850 GCA_903981925.1 Ostrea lurida
GGAGACAGAATTCGTGGAGAAGAGGTGGAGAAAATGGAATTACCCGTACAACAAAAAGACTGAGTACAGAATACATGACATTATATTCCTGGAGTCTTTTCATAACTTTCAGTATCTGTGTTGAGTACTTCATGAATTGGATGTTAACGTGGGAATGTGGGACCAACGTCTGGAGAATCTCCTCTTCCAAGAAGATGGACAGTGTAACGAAGAAAGCTCACTGTGCAGCAAAACAAAATATGCATTGAATGTGTATTAAATGGAGACTATTGGCTACACTGGCATCGGACGCGTGGAGCTGGAATTGCTTGTTACTTTTCTCTCTGTGAGAGTCTGAGATGAGCATGCCTCTTGTGTCCATTTGGATGCGAGAGAAATCAAGCTGAGCATGCTGTTTATTTGTAAAATGACCTTGTGTTGTTGGCTTCTTCAGCATGTATCTAAAGATTTTTTTTCCATTGCCATTTGTATAGACATTGTGATTTTATATGAATTCTGAAAAATACTTTCAAATCAATTTAACAAACACATATTGTGTGTGTAAGTATTACACGTAATGTCCATAGATTTGTGAGTAGATGTACGATTTTCTGTTACGTTCTCGTTCTCATTATTTTGCCTAATAATATATCGGGCTGGGTGATCTTTGTTTCTGGCGATTGGTTAACTAATGGTAAGTTAGATATGGAGCAAGGCACAATTGGTTAGAATAGGAAGAAAACAGATATAATCTGTATGTTTTGTTTAAAAGTATTATTAGGGCATTTTCACAAGAAAAAAGATGATAAGATGCCAAAACGGAGAAAAGGGGGGGAAGGGGGGGGAGGGGCGGGCAAATAAAGTAAAAAGGAGCAAGCAACTGTAATGAATAAATTAACAGCTTAGTGTATAATTTAGATTTAATTTTGTTCTTTTTTGGAATACCATGCACATGTGTGAATTAACTTTTACATTGAGCTTGAAGAAAAAAATTTTATCGAATTTTATGCAGGTGTATCTCTCGGGAACCTATATATTAACAAGGCCATTGTCTAGTTAATGTGAATTTAAGTTGGGGAGCTCATCAGAATTGCACTATTAATGTTATGATTGTACCTGGACCACTTGGTCAGATAATAAGTCCATCAAAGTTTAAGAATCAAAACTCAGGCTGGCTCTGTGTCATCTGCCTTTTAACATCTACAACAGCTTAGTTGGAAAGTGAGCTACAGTACCAAACCAAGTCTTAACCATCTTGGCTGATCGGGATAAACGAAAAGTGACATTGACTCAGTCGTGAATCCTCTGGTTTTAATCTACCGTACGTGTAAGTTGTCATAACATTGATTTAAGATAACTTAAATTCTGTGCAGTTTTTTTTAAATATTATCCGGGGATATTAGTATTGACGGGCGAAGTGGAGCCTCGTGATAACCCAGCATTCTCTATGGGAACCACCAGGGTAAGGGGTTAGGATGTATTTTCTGTGCATAGCTTATTGTGGTTGAGGTTTATGAAGGTAATAATATTACATCTATAGAAGGTTGCCAGGATCAAAGGCCAGTGCTACCTTGAGAGAGTGGTCGAGTTCATGTAAACAATTAGTCTATTAACGGTTCATGTAGCATTCTGGTCGTGCAACGTAAGAGAGAAGGTGACAAGTCACGCGAGGTCTATAACGTGTATAAGTTAGTGACGTATTAAGTAGGTTTTGGGGTGGTAATAAGAGGTATGTGTGGCTTCACGTAGGCTTTAGCCGTCGAAGATCGCTCGTTCTAAGTTGATGAGGTAGGAGAGTGTTGCCCTGCTGTAACTATCAAATGTAGCCTAGGTATGTATCGCATCCAGAATCGATTCAACAAGTATTAACTCTAAATGCACAGTTCTTATCTGTTTTCACACTGGGAAATATTGGATTGGGGGTGTGGTGCAATTTGTAAAGGAGTAGGCTGTACTAGCTAGACTCGCAATTATCAGAGTGACATCCGGAAGAATGTATAAATTAGATTTAGGTCCTTATTGTTAAAGGGTGTTGACCACACACATTATAACATATAAATGTCTTTGCCGAGTTTCCAAGAATCAGGAGGTGGGACTAAGAAATGACAGCCACGAATAATAAAGCAATGGAGGGGTGAGAAATGAGCCCTTTCTATGTTTGGAAAAGAGAGGAGGAGAGGCAAAAGGGGGGTGGGGGGGGGCGCAAAGCCCTAATAATCCTATTTACGACCCTTAGACGTTCGCGGACAAGCTGGGTTACAAGAAAATGATGCAGTGGAGTATTCACGGGAGTGACCTGTCCGCTACTGATCTGTTTGTATACGCGAGAGTGCCAGGTATCCCTGTTGTCATCGTTAAATGGTACATGCGTTTAAATGGTGAAGCGGTCCCATAAGAGGGGCCTCTTGTTATATGTGGAGTATGTTGTACGAAATTTCTCAATGTTTTGCCCTAATTCGGATGGTGATGGGAAATGGTAAAAAAATTAACAGGGTAGTGTATAACTAAGAATGTACGATACTCGGTGCCCCCCTCTTATATCAGTCTCTGATTTAGATTCTATTACCTATTACAAATCTGGTAAATCCTACAAGCCACTCCCAAACGGTAGAAGTGATTTGCTTTTGGGTACATAGTTATCATAGTAGCTCAGAATCTTGAGGTATTCCTCGGGTGCATTACAAGCCCAATATCGTGGGTGCCGTGATGTTGTGTGTATAAGTGTGTATCGACTGGCACTCAGTATGCAATACGTGTATAGGAATCGGTGGGCGCTAGGTAACACAATGAGTTTTGCGGACGTGTAAAAGTATGGTTTGGCAGCTATTTCCTAGTGATGGGTAGTGGTGATACATCAACGCCGCCAAGACAAACAAAAGGTGGTCTGGAGCTCGCGTGTTGGGTGTGGTGGGAAATTCATTACTAACTCAATAGATCAGTGTAATCAAAAATACCGAAGAGGCAGGAGATGAGAGAGAGAGAGAAAGATGTAATGTACATACTCCATATAGAGACGAATCATGCGTTTTTCGTTATGTGGAGAAATCAAATACTTTGTCTGCTTATCCAGGTGTAAATGGGTGTTTGGGTGTAAGGCAAAACTCACAGGGATAGAATTCGATTTTTATGCTATTGATGAATAATTGTACAGTAAAACTGAGGTGGGCTCTGCAAGTGGATGTGTAATAATATAATAAGATTAAATTGTACAGTGTATTCTATATTGTTACTGTGAATGTAACTGTCTTTTTTACATTGTCAATAATGTGATCAGCCTTTATCCCCTCTATATCCGTAGTGTGTTGCTTTGGTGTTTGGGGATTCTTTGGGGTTTTGTTTTTTTTGGGGGGGTGGGGGCTTTTCTCGTATTGATTTCTCTTAAGTAACCATGGTCCCGCCTCGAGAAGGGATCGTTGTCCCGGAAATGATTTGACAACTTTGGTACATTGTTCGTGCTCGTTGGTCTTCTTAGTGCTTTATATTATATAATGTAGAAGAGAGAGAGAGAGAGAGGGCAGAAAATAGGAGGAGAGATGAGAAGATCGGTAGGATTATATGGATACTGAAATAGTTTGGTCAAAATTTGGACATTAGTCCTTCCTAGTAATGTTCCGTAACTCATCAGATTTCCGCTACTGTATAAAAATTTTTATACTACTTGCATAGAGGCAGGTAATCCAGGAAATTTGTGGTAGAAATGGGGGTTTGTTTTGCTGAATCGTAATTTTACCAACCGCCTTTTTTAACTTCCTCCCTTGGGGGGGGGGGGTGGGGTCGGGGAGCTATTTGTATACTGAAAGATGCTTCAAAGCTCTGAAATATATTTGGGTACGTAGACACAATTGATATTGAACTGGGTTAGAGCCCTGTTTTTTGTTACTCTATCTATTGGAAATACATGCTCTCTGACTTATAAGATGAATGTAATTTTTGTTTCGCCAATTGAACTTTGAAGCACTCCATCGCTAGGGGAGTTACTCTTTGCACCTTAAATTTTAAAGTATCTTGGTTTCAAGGCACCTATTGGTGGTGTGGGAGCGCAGGTGCTGGGAGCAATCTGATCCCCCCCCCCGCCCAAGACTATAATATGTCCGGGGACCAGGTCCAAGATGTGGTGGGTCATGTGAAACAGGAAGCTGTAAGCCCTTGGTTGAGAATCGAACTCTGAGATGGCTTGGCAGCATGTCTGTAAGATGCTTACTGTGTACTAAAAGACTGATTTATAGGATAGGCTACTACACAGCAGCTAGTAGGGAAGGCCATGTATTAGCACACCATAAATCAAAATGCAATTCTACAACTGTTAAATGATGGTGGTCTATTGTACTATCTTTGTCTTCCAGTAAGGTTGTACCTGTCGAAGCTGTACTAGAACTTAATGCCCAGATACTCTTAGTACTGATACCTATGTAACGATTTGAGGTGTTGTTCATCGATCGTGTAATTTTGTATAGTCTCACCATAGCTTGTAGATGTGAACATCGGTATCATATAAAACGTGAATGATGAATTAAGTAATCAGTGTTCTCAAAATCATTAGTTGGACGTGTCAAGAATGGTGCTTTTAAATATGAAGCAACCAGTTGTTTTTAATAACTGGTCGCATATCACCTCCAGAAGTTCGCAGGGATTGTGATTATCGTTGGATTTGCCCCTCACAAGATCCAGGAAATTGGTGATTACTGTGATCTCGATGTCAAGGTTCAGGGATTGTGATTGTCGTGCATCTCACACAGATCAAAGGGAATTGTGATACGTGATCGTGCGTCACAAGTACAAACGTGGGACGGCATGATTAACATGAACTCCATTATACGAAACTAAACACAACCTCTTCACACACCAGGTCAAGGAATGCTGTGAATTAGTTGTAGCGTATCCTCCACAAGTCAAGGGATTCGGGTTGATTCTCGTGAAGAGATAGATACGTGGATGGGATTGTGAATTCAGTGTAATCCTGCAACATAGAGTCCAGGGACTTGTGTTAACGTTGAAATCACCGTTCTGCAAGTCAAGGGCATTGTATGACGTGTAACTGCACACTTGTTCATCACATTCTGTGCGGAGTTCGCACGTATCAAACTCGGACTATGTGAGGTGTTAATACGAAAGACCTTACCATACAATCGTTAGATTAACGAACTTCATGACATTTAGTTTATTGTCTTCCCTTTTTTAGACTTATTCAGTTCAAGCCATACCCATGTTAGTGGAATTTATCTTTGAGTTTTCTCGATTCCACCCCTACTCTCTCTTTCTCTCGTTAAGTCCTCTCCAGGCTCGTGCTGTGTTTTCTTTTCTCTTAAAGGTCCCAGCACTCGGTGCCCGAATTATAGGGCCGTAAATTTGCAAAATAGGTTAAGCTAGATCGTCGTGCGTCTACGACTAGATACATAGAATGCGTCGGTGGCGTCGTGCGTTTAAGCGCTAGATGTTGACATTGTATTCAACAGTTCTTCTTGATTAATACTGGTTGCGCTGTAATTGTTTTGGTTCAGACTTTGGTATTGAAGCAATCTTATGGGACAATGGGGGCTACATAAATTGGTTTTAGATTATCTAGTGGCTAATGAAGGGTGTCTTTGCCCCCTACTTCAGGCGCTGGGGGTGGGGTGTGTGGTGGGGGCTAGACAACTGAACACAAGTGATGTGTTGTTGACCAATACAAGTGGTGTTTTAGAAAATGAGTCTTCTCATCGTTGTTGTACATCCGGGGCGCAGTTGCCTTGAGGACTTATAAAATGCATATGACAGGTTCGGGATGAGGAAAGCCGTGTTGTGTTATAACAAAAAAGATCTTGGGTAAGAGATTATGTTGTGGTACACAGTAGGTTATGCCGTCGTACCAGTGGGGGGGTATTTGAAGTGGGGTTTATCTACTGACGCTGGTACTGATGTACAAGGGGAACGTGGGGATGGGCCAATTGTAACTACAGTTGTAACATAAGGGTGTATATTGATGTTGTCATGAACATATTGACAAACGCTTGCTTTACTTTTTTTTTAAAATCAGTATGTGTTAAAAGGTTTAGCTTGATTACAGTGGTGTTTAGTAGCCTCCCTTAGGCATATTGCTTGTGTTAATGGTGTCAGTGGTTATGTTGTTCAACGGCACGGGGCTGGTTGTGTTGTGCTATAGTTTTCAAGTGGTTGTGTTGGTCAATTGTACAGTCCTGGTTTAAGGACCTAGGTGGGGTTTTGGTCTTCTGGGTGGTGGGCCCTCTGGTATAGAATGACAATGTGTTTAAATTACGAAGCATTAGTTTAATCTTGCTTGGATAACCACCCCTGTCAAAATTTTTATCAAAAATTTGGTATGAAATCAGGTCTTATGTTACGGGACAGAATGGTGGGTGCTACAATTCAAGGTAAATTTGAGTCTCTTGCACCTTTGGGCCTTGGGGGTGGGGCCAAAACCATGCCCAAGAGTTGAGGCTCAAATGGTTCAGAAAATCTTCTTCTGTAGACTCCACAAAGTAGTCTGAGAGAAAGGCAAATCAGCGATGTGAATGTAGAGCGGGAAGGCTTTCACGACGCAAAATTTGATAATGAATTGGTGATTCCGCTGTGGGTAGGACGTGATCATCTGACGTGCCGAGGGTGGGGCTCGAAAACTTGGTACATAGGTGTGTTTAATAGTCAAAACGTTTGTGAAGAAAGCTTCCTGTTTCTGAATGTTATTGATATTTAAGTGAAGCTCAATAGATATTTTGTATGAATAGGACAACCTTGTTTGAGCTAAAATTGTTGTAAATCATGATCTGTACCTAAGTGGGTGGGGTGTGCAGGTGGTAATGGGGTGTGGTATGCAAGTGGTTTAAGGGTTAGTTTATGGGTGTGGAGGCAGCAAAAATGTGTTCAATATTGGAATGAAATTAAGTGTTTGTACAAGCTGAGTATTGAACCCTTCTTTGTCTAAAGCTTTCTTCTTGATAATGTACCTGGCACGATTTCCAAGTTGTACTTTGTGTTGTTACATGCATAGAAAAGTGATTTGGGCTTTGGGAAGTGTCTATCCTCATGGCATGTATGAGTGCTACAACAACCCGACGTGGGGTTAAGGAGTAAAAGAGAGAGATTGCAATGCAAAATTTCGAAGTGAACGTATGGTGAATTTGTGGGTAACTGGGGCAGTTTTCCTAAAGAAGTGAAGGTGGAATAATGTTTCAGTTGTTAACTTAGATATTTCATCAAATTGAACATTATTGGGCCAGCCCCTAGTATTGACTAAAACCCCTACTCCTGTTAGAATAATGCAAGATAAGGTGTTACAAATTTTGAATAAAGGTTCCTATCATATTTCAATAATTTATGCTATTTAGGTTTCACAATTAAATCATCAAGTTGATTGAAAGGATGGGTTTTCAATGTTTTATCATAAAACACGTTAGTACCAAGTGGTGCCCCGCCCTGGGGTTGACAGATAAATACTACAGTGGCCGTAGGGATCACTGAATTTACAAATTTGTGGTTGAAAAGGGCCTCCCGCTGCTACATCAACCGATTCATGCTTTCTGCTCAGACATGTTGTGTAAATGAAGAAGATTGGTTATTGATAATTGTCAGTTTTTGGTGCAAGGTTGTGCCCATAAAGGGCGTCTGTAAGTGTCGCTGATGCAGAGACTGAAAGATGGTTGTGTGGATCAGTTATTGGGTTGCCCTGCAGTAAGGTATGCTTCAATGAGTAACAAAAGGTTTGGGAATAAGTTTGGTACAATGTGGGGTATCCAAGGACAAGGGAATTAAATGTCAATTTGTAAACTAGTTTTCAAACTAGAATGACATTTTGGCCTTGCCAGCCTATACCTAATGAAACCTCGATGTCCACAGAGGGTTCTGTGAAATTTGACGAATTTATATAGTTGTTAAAAGAAAACTTCCCTGCTCATTCTGGTATGCTGTCCTAAAAATCCAATATGTTGAGTTAAATATTGGTACTATAAATTGTAGACCATTAAAAGAATGATTTTCACAGTAGGGGTTATTACATCATATGTACACATGTGAACAAATTGGGCCGCTACAGGGCTCCTGGGGGGTTCACTGAAAATGTACCCTCAACGCGTTGTTTTGCCGGGGTGGATCAACTACAGCTGAAGGAATTTGTGAATGTATTCTGATGAAAAAAGGCTTGTGTACTCGCTGGCTTGTTCCAATTACACCAATGCATGTGTTAATGTTCCTTCTCTGAGCTATGTGCCGGGGAGTCTGATCCAGGAAGATAGGAGATTGTGTGGTGGGAATGAATTTGGGATCAGTCAGCTGCATGTTTGGTGGGCAGGGTATATCTTATGGGTCCGCAACGTGTGTGCCCCAGGTCACACAGGGAGGTGGGGTACGAGACGTGGCTATTTACGCAAATTTTTTGTTAAAATGTCGGCCTGTGTCATAATGGATCTGTTTATATCCAGATATTGGGACAAGAATTGAGACTCAGGCATAGTTTATCATAGAGATAAGAAGATTATTAAAATGGTGTCAATTGGAGGAGGTTGTAATTAAGGCATGGGCACGAAACAGACCCAGGCTGGGCAAAGGTATCGCGGATGGTACACTGACGACGGGGAGAAACGATGCAATACGTGTGGTAATGTAGTTTTACATTCAGGTGTCTCTACTAAAAGAAGTGAAAAGCAGGAGGAAGTAAGGTAAGGACAAGGAGTAAGAGGCGGAGGACATAAAGGTTTAATTTGCATGATAACAGATGGTTATTGTGGCTGTTAGCAAGTGGTAATGTGAAAAAGTTCTAAGAAATTGAAACAGCTGTAGAATTGAAATATTGTGGTTAATAGTCTGTATGTAGCAGGTTGGGTTAGTATGTGTTGCGTTTTATTAACCAATGCCTCTAAGGTCCGATGGGTTTAGGGTTGATTATTGTACGTAGGGAATGGTCATCGCTACGGGGATTTGTTGTGTACAGTGTGTGGTGGGAGGGTTCAACGGTTCATCAGTAATGTTCCTTGATATGGTGACGGGGAGATGTCGATAAGGTGTATTAAATTTACCTAGGGTCGAGATATGGCTTGGTGGGAGGGTGATCACGGTACAGTCATCACTAGGTGTATCCCTTACTTGTTAGATCCGCGAGTATCACAATTCCCTTGTACTTGGAGGATGCAGTATCAAACCTTTGAACTTTGGTGACGGGATGTTTTGTATGGTGTGGAGGGTTTACACGTCGATTTCACGATTCCTTAGATGCTGAAGGGGATCATGGGGTTGTATTGTCAGATCCTGTGTATTGTGGGTGGGGATCCAAAGATAATGTCACAACTGGTCGTTGGGATTTGGTGGAGATCGGTATGTATCACGAAATTGGCTGTGACTGTATGAGGGCTCATATAACGTAATCACAATCCCCATGGGAGTCGTGTGTTGTAGGGGTTATGTGAAAAGGTGTTTACAATCTTATAAAGGGAGTTGTGGAGGGCAAATTGATTTAGGGTAGAGGTGAGTAATAAATTATGATCATAGCAATTATTTGATCGGTGGGATGGTTACATTTTCGACAGCGTAAGGGTCTAAAATCCGACAGTTCGGGATGGGAGCAACATTCAAAATCGTTTGGAATTGTAACAGTACATAGAGAGTATTGGTGGATTAGTCAAGGATTGATCGTAATTGTGGGGATAGCCAAGAGTGTGTAATGTTGGAAACTGTACAACAGTTGGTTGTACAGGGTGGTTGTTGTTTAAGAATCACGATGGTTAATTTGGTTGGAACATTTTTATGGTATCGGGCTAAGACAGTTGACCGTGGGACTGCTGTTCGATCATAAGCCTCTATGGGTTTTAGGTGGCGATCATCGGTTGTATAAAAAGTGCAGGTCTGATGTGCCGAGAATTAGGACACAGTGGGGGTGTGCCGCATTCGATGGTTACTGTGAATTTCCTACGTCACGCAAGGCTTAGTACAGCTGTTTTCACCATGAACTCGTTGTCACTAGTGTGGGCGAGGCTATGTTGTGGTATCCACGCGGATGATATTTTTTGGGGGTGGAGTGGGGGGGGAGTTTATTACTTCTCCCAGAACATTTTAACCGCACGCCTGCGACAACGCATTAGGTGTTTGAATGTCACCATAATTGTTAAATAGTTAAGGGTGCGAAGGGCTAGCGTAAGGTCTTGGGGAATACGAGTGTTCAGTCAGTCATTGTTATGGCTGTAATCAGTGGAAGTTGTACAGTGGGTGTGGTAATACAGTGGTGTGTTGTACAGTGGTATGGTTACAGTGGTAATGCTGTTACAAGTGGTGTGTGTACAGTGGTGGTTGTACAGCGCTATGTTGTACAGTGGGTGTGGGTACAGTGGTATGGTGGTAACAGTGGTATGTTGTACAGTGGTGTTGGTGTGCAGTGGTTATGTTGTTCACATTTTCTTTCCTTTTATAGTTCTAAAATTCTTTTCAATAGCAGCCTAAGGAGTCTGCATTCCTAAATTGTTACAAACAATATTAGCGTTTGTATGAAGGCATTATCACGAGTTAAGTTGGCACCCTCCATCCATGATTAAAAGTTGATAAGGGTATGTATACGTACACAAAAAGATCGGCGCCTGCTGTTTCACAAATCCTGATTGTGTCCTATGGTAGAGTCACTAAAGATTTGGTGGATACGGTAATTGGGATGATACACGGTTACTGGACTTATGAGGAGACAGTGTCTCAGATTTGACACACTATTTTCAGTATCCATAAATCTACCGATAGTTCGGTCTCTGCTTCGTGCCTTGTCTTTCTCTACACTCTCTCTAGTCGGTGCTATGTCTCTCCTTCTCTTACATGAGGTACATGTAGAGAGTGTAGAAATACCTGACGGCACTGGAGTACATTCAATTGGTCCATTTTCAGGGGGAAGGTGACGTGTCGCTTTGGTTCATGAGGCTATGGTTATCAAAAAGTGGTCAACAATTTGAGAACTGGGACGCTTGTACACCGTCAGTCCTATAATGAATACGATAACAAACCCAAGATGGAATCTAAACACTCAAAATGTTCCCACCAGCGTGAGGTTGGTGTGGAGGATATGTCTCATATGTAACACAGTGGATGTAACAGATTACGTATGTTCAGAGAACAACACGTAACAATTTAGTCATATATGTTAGTATATATACAATCACGACTCCTCTGCGGACTTCGTTTGAATAATATACGTAATAATAAGGATAAAATTCTTGTCTTCTGGGATGTCTACTACACAAGATCGGTTACAGGAATCAAGTTGATTCGCTCTATCAGTTATAACAAGCTTCTGGAGTGGTGTCGTTGTGTGGTTCTGTTAAATTACATGGGGTATTGGTACCTGCATCTTTTTCTCATCCGTGTTCGCTACTAACTCTATCTCTGGGCACTGTTTGATGTCACTGTTGTTTGATGGATCGTCAACCGCCGAGCACGCAGTAGGGGGATGTCAGCTCGTTTTAGCATGGTTGTTTGGGGTTAGTTGCATCGCAATCCATGAAAGTACTGCAGCTACTCTTTGAACGCGATAAGGCTGTGTGGTCTATGATACACGATCGCTATAGTCACTATAGGTGCTGGCGATGGTGCGTCCATGATAGTACAGTGCGGACTTCATCTCACTCAAGCACGCATCCCGCTTGGTGGGACTGTAAAAGGGACAAGCGAACAAAGTTTGTCGGTGAAGGATGATAACTAGTAAACTCTTACAGTGGTAAAAATTATCTCGCCATGGTTTGGGCGTTTGTAAACAGGATTTACTGTGGTGTAAATGAGGGTGGAGCTTATGTTCGGTAAAAGGGGGAGGGGGTGGTTTTGTAACCCAGGTCTTTGTCAGTCCTCACCATCGAGGAAACATAAGAAATTATGAGCAATAAAGGGGGTTCTAGGGCTAAGTCCTTAAGACCGTTGAACTAACGAGGCACATAACCTGGCTAAATAAACAGTACCTGTCCGAATACACGCATCATTTCTGCAGTTGCGGATCTGAGGGCGGTATGGATTGGTTGCGTGCCCTCCGCCGCCTCCTTTTGGCTGGCGTGTAATATCTTTATTGTTGCGCAAGAAACAAAGGGTAAATTTCCACTCCTCCAGGTGTGTACTCTTTATTGTGGGTGTCTTACCCCACCCTGTCGTGTTTGGAACGCACAAAATATGGGTTGTCCCTCATGGGAAAAAGGGACTTAATCAATTAATTTGTCTTCCGAGATGTTCACAAAGTCGTCGTAAAATGGGGGTTAGCAGTAGACTTAAAATAGAGCACTGGGTCGTGGTCCCATAAGTTTTTTTCAAGTAGGCGGATGGAAGATAACGGAGGATTGGAGTTATTGATAAATGGTTAGTTCGCGATTGTATCGGAACATCCTAGCTAATTGATAGGTAGTAAGTCAGGGGTCAAAATCTCATCGTTCAGATTAGACAGGATTTTCGGTGCAGCTATTGGATAAAATAACCATTAGTCAGCTAAGAGACCGTTTCAAAATAACGTCATAAAAGAGAATGTGATCCCCGCGACTATCTGGTCAAGTGTTTTGACGTTAATCGAGCAGAAAGTTATGATATCCGAGCATATTGTAATAGACTGGCCCTCAATGGTCTCGATTGGGCTTTATCTGCAACTTCGCTAGTAATTGGTTAACTATAATACCACCATTTCAGTAGGGCAAAAGGAAATCAGCAATTACTCGGTTGAGGTTGTGCGTATAGGAATGCTGGTTGATATAGGTTTCTTTTCCGTATAATAAAGATCTCGGGAATGATTAAAAGATCCCGAATAGGTTATCTTCAAAATCAATTGTTATAAATGTGAATCGAGGTAATCAAACAGGAATATACACGACGCTCGGTAAATGGGTATTCTGTTTCGATCAGACAATGTTGGTTATGAGTTGCGTGCTGTGCCAACTTTGATAAGCTTTGGTGGATGGATGTAAAGTACAAGCAAAGATGCTTAAGAGATGTTTGAGGTTAAACTGTGTTTTTGGATCTTGAGTGTTCAGTCATACACAAAAAGTACATTGAATTGGTGAATATCTTGATGGACCCAATAAAAATTCTAACGATATAAAAATACAGAGTGAATTCACATTTGGGTGTTAGTTATAGGTCAAGAGAGGATCATGGGAAACATGGTTACTGTTATTAGTATCAATGGGGAAGTGGTATTATGATCTGATGCATGTACAAACAAATAAATGAATTTTATACGAGATCTGAAAATTAGGTAACTGTGTGCTCCACTATATGTGATTTTTGGCGTGCGTCCGTCCACCGAAGTGGCATGTTGTCCCATCCCCCGCCTTTATTCTCGGGTTTGGTTAGTTTCTGGAAAATGCTGAAAGACCATACGTGATTTTCCTTCACTATTAGACATCTCGGTGTTTATATATCGTTCCTCTGTAGAAGGGCTTACTCCGGTCCGGGTCCGTGTTTGTATGCAATAACAATGAGGGGCCACGTTGGTGATAAGAATTCGGTACTCTATTGTAAACAAATTAGAGTAGGTGGGACACGTTGTGTGTAAAGTGGGTAACACGTGGTATGATTTAAAAGTGGTATGTTGTAAAGTGGTGTGGTGTACAGTGTAGCTTGTAGTGTTGCACAGTGGTGGTGCGTGTACAGTGGAATAGTGTGTACAGTGGTATGGTGTACAGTGGGTGGCGTGTACAGTTGGGTTGGTTGTACAGTGGCATGGTGTACAGTGGTTAAGGTGTAAACAGTGGTGGTGTACAGTGGTAATGGTGTACAGTGTTAGTGAGTATCGCTAGTTACAGTGATAGTTGGGTGCTTTCAACAGATCTGAAGAATTTGGTAATACCACAATAATCTATATATTATTAATTAACCTAGTCAAAACGCTTGGCCCGTCAACCCTCCATAACTTAACTCCTACCTTCAATTGCCCATACCCATCCATCCCACGCACCGCATTTCCTCCTCTTTATCCTTTCACCTGCTCGCCCAACGCCCCCTCCAACTACCCAGGGGTTCCCACACCAACCCCACTGTACCCCATCACCACGCACACAGAACGCCGCCTCACACTCCGTCTTTGGGACCCTCCCCCCGCCATTTTCAACGCAGAACACTGTCAATAACACCGAAATTCTCCCCAATTTAAGAACCAACGACGGAACGGCGTGTATTGACACTCGAGATTATCGCATGCCTCTCCTTTATGATGTGCCGAATCAATAAAAATGACACAAAATTTTAAGACCGGTTTTAAAACACCACACACCACCACTTTGGAACTAAAACTATTTCCCACTCCCACCCCCCCCAACAAACAATTGTCGTTTATTCAAAAAATAGTCTAACTAATGATTAATTTTAGAGGGAGGGGGGGGCACCGGGTGCGAATCCGCTAAATCCACCACTGCCGATCATTCAAAGTAGCGCCAGTTTGATGTTCCATCAGATAAAGACATTACTTTTCAAGTTTCCATAGGCGTAGGACTGTCTTTGAAGAGGGGATGGGGGCAAAATTCTAAATAAGGCAACAAGCAAAAAACAGAAAAGCTAATTCTATGCATGATAATAGTTTTGGTCACGAAAAGGGATAACCCGGCCTCCTTGCCCCCTTTAAATCCGCCTATGGTCTATGAATACGAGATATACAAAAGTGGAAAGTACACCTCCCTGTCAGACGCCTTGTGGTACTGGAAACCACTGTGAGCTGGTCTGGTTAACTGCAACGGAGAAGTGAGTGTTGGAGTGACAAGTCATTTATTAATCACATTATACACGATATTCCGAGTTTGAATAGTTTGCACATGAGGTCGAACCTCCACACCGTATCAAAAGCTTTCTGTGTGNTTTTCTGTGTATCTACAAAAGCAACAAAAACAGAGCTATTGTGTCCAATGTTATGAAAAATAGTCTCTTGCAAATTAAAAGGAGCTGACAGACATCCAAGTTTTTGCGGGAAACCTTGTTGTTGAGAACAGAGAGATGAGATTATGGACAGTCTGTTTGTTTATATCATAGAGAGAATAAACTTTTCAAAGACTTTAAACGCTCAAAGGGTCTGTAGCTGTCGGGAGATTTCCGAGGTTTGTTGTTGCCTTTATAGAAAGGCACAATCAAGTCTTTTTTCCAACAAGATGGGATATATACCCGACTTCTAGGATTGCGTTGAAAAGGTGAGTAATGCATCTTGATAGATGTATACCACCATGCACAAAATGTTCGGTTTGAATGAGATTGAGATCAGGCGCTTTTCTACGTTTCAGATTACGAATGATGATTTGTATTTCATTAACAGTCGCAGGACCTCCCGGGAAAGTTGCATTTGATGAACTTTAGGCACGTTCGAATTCGCTATAGCGATTTTCATTTGAATTGAGGAAGTCTGAATCGTTGTTTGAATTTTTTGTTGAATTATAAATGTCTGAGAAACGCTTTGCGAATGTAAAAGATACGCCAAGGAGGGGGGCGTCATTGACTGTTCATCGTTATACTCAATCACAGGATAGGTGCGAGAGGAACGTGGTTTTAATCGTCTGATTAACTTCCAGAGCAGGAGGCGAACATCACACTCTGATGATTCATCTATGTCCTTGAAGACGCCAGGTAAGTATCGATCGTGTTCGTCGTTGAGTTCGTTCCGGAAGTTTTGTTTTTGCTCGTTGTAAATTTTAATAGGAGTTTTTGTGCTTGCGTGTGATCAGCATATTATAACGTCCTTCTACTGCAACTGGATTTCATACAGTCAGTGAAATCTGGAGGCGTAGTCAAGTATTGGAGGCTGAATCCGATGAAGAAGGGCATAATTATTTGCATAATACGTCACCACATGGTTCAATCAATTATATGTTGACCGATATATATATTTATATATATACTAAAACTACAAACAACAATCCCCGAGGGCGGCCTTCTCATTTAACCACACGCTCAGATGGTCATGTAGCGATTTTTAACTTTAGGGGTCCTATTCTGGCTTCACAAGGATTTGTACTTTTGCCGCCAGTAATGGATAGACTGCGACGAATGCAGAGTTCATCCGCTCTATACAGAACGAGTCGAGATCTTTCGATAGTTTTCCTAGTTTCTACTCTCTACAAATGTGCATGAATATGGGATATAATTTTTCGGTATTCCATATATTGTCTGGTTTTTGTCGATGCAGGCTGGAAGTGAGACAGATGGGTTTACATTAGAACGTGTGTTTTAATGTCGGTTTGTTGTTCTAATACAAAGTGTTAGGGGCCCCGTGGGGACGCGGGTTAGAATAGGTTCCTACTGCACTCCTTGCCTTGTCATCAAAGGCGACAAAATGGGGTGGTCTTTCGGATGAAACCACAAAAAATGGAGGTCTCGTGATACAGGCAGGTGTGGCACGATAAAGATCCCTTCGTCCTGCTCAAAGGCCATGAAGCGCGAACATAGGCCTAAATTTGCAGCCTAACCGGAAATGGTGACTCTCCATATAGGACGAAATATTCTCGAGAGGGACGGTAAAACAATATACAATCAACCACCAACAAATTGGTAGGGGTCAGACAGTAGAGGCTGAGAGAGTCCTTTTCGAAAACCATGATAGTTAAGCAATAATTTTGCTGCAAGTGAATATAGTTCTAAAGTAGTGCGTGTCGTATTGAAAGGTGTGTTTCGAACCAGTTGTTTTGAGTCAATGTCAGGGGCCATGGTTAGGTCGATTCGAGGTTATAAAGTCTTTTAAATACTTTTGATTTATGCAAATTGCAATGCGGTAATAAGACAGTCATTGAAGCACCTCCAATAATCACGAACGCCTACCATATTCAGATTAAGTGGTTATATAAAGTCACTAATCCATTTAAGTAGGGCTTTCATTTTGTACATAAACACTGTTGGCAAAATCTTTAAGTTTAATTTAAAACTTGAATCTCCTTCACCCCAAGGATGATTTGCGACAAGTTTGGTTGAAATTTGCCAGTGGTTCTGGAGAAGAAAAGTCGAAAATGTAAAAAAAGTTAAACAAGATAGACGGACAGAGAGACAGACGACGGACAAAAGGCAATCAAAAGCTCACTCGAGACTTCTGTGAGCTAATTAATCACAGGAGTCGTCTAACAGCTTGGAAGGCAACCGGACAAGCTGTTGTCTTAAAGCTTGTCCAGGGTCTTGGTCTCCACTTGCTCCTAACAAGGGTAACTTGTTCCAGAGTCGGATGGTTTGGGGAAGAAGGAGGTCTTGACATAGAAATCACAGGAATGTGGCCTCTGTCCGCGTGATGCTAGTTGTAGGTAGCTCTCTGACGAGATGTCCAACATCGGATAAACTATCCTGTATAGATAATGACTTGGACCTTTCCCGACGGAGGCTGGAGTTAACTGCCAAATGGAAGTTGCTGTTAGCAATAGATGTTACATCTACCTTGTGCTTCAAATGCGGAATTTGGCTGCTCTAACGCTGTACGGCTCGAGCTTGTTTGATGTTAATCTTGGCTGGGCTTCCAAAACCTTGAGCATGATTTGATGGTAGGTTCGCACCTAGGATGGATAGCACTCTGCTTGATGCAGAGGAAACGCCCGAGTGAATTCTTGATAATTCTAATGCATGTGCGTATCCCTCTAAGGTTCTTGCAAGTAGTCAGGCAAGGTCTTTGCAGAGTCCAACTATGTTTAGGACTTGCAGTGCATTTTGTATTCGCGAGCATTGCGGGTTTCGGTTGGTAATTCGTCACACTTCACACTTATCCAGGTCAAACTGCATGAGCAATCGGTCTTCGCACTGCTGTACTTTATTAAGTAACTCTGCAGAATCGTCGGTTCCCTGGTGTCTTGATCTCCTCTACATCAGTCAATAATACCAAGAAGCTGGTGGTGATGACACTGATGAGACAGGTCGTTGATGAAAAGTAGGAAGACCAATGACTTAGGAAGACAGTTCAGTGAACAAGAGGTCAGTGACACAGGTCGATAGTTGCTGGTGCACTTCGGTCTACCTTCTTGATAGTGGCGAACTTCCATTCAAGCAGCGCTTTGCTTTCGTCTAATAAGCTTGGAAAAGTAGTGTCAAAGCTGGAACTAATTTTAGGTGTGATGTTTCTTTCAGTAATCCTGATGAATACTCGTACGGTCCTGTAGCTTTATGTTATCGGCGGTTCGGATGAACTTATTACGCTTGGATACTGTAAAGGGCCTTTAATTTCGCAGGGCTAAAATTTCACGACTTTTTTATCCTTCAGTATTTCGCGAATGGTTTAATTTTCGCGGATAAGAAATAAACAAATTTAAAAATGCAATAGCCACAAATACATTAAATAGCACTTCGGGATGGTTTTATTTTCGCGATCGTTAAATAATCGCAAATATAGTGGGGGAAAACCAAGCGAATATTCCCCATTACAGTAACTTATTGTGAGCAGTTTTGCTCAAACGGTCAACAACACTCTTGTTAGACTTCGACTTTTTTCTGTATGCATTTTTATTTCCGTGATTATTTGTTTCGTTAAAATGCAAACTCAATTTTGTTACCCGGAATCTTAAATGAGGTTGCTACGTTCCTTCTTAATTGCTTCTGGCCGGATTAAATTTCCCGACTTCCTGGCTGCCAAAGAGTTTTTTTTTTTCTTAACGGTTCTTGAATGATGCTTAATATTTGTTTTCTTTCAAATACATATAATTTTCATAAATATAATTGAACTAGATTTGCAAAATATTCAACTATCACGCCTGACGTGACCCGAGATTGGCGGACTATTCACTGTATGCGGCAACCGAGATTTGTTCTATAGTAGTATTTACTTCACACGGTTACCTTCAATTTGAGCAACTTTTAAATAAAAGACGATGGGATAACAACACCAAAACCTTCACCTTACCAAAATTAACTTTAAAAAATGAATTGTTTGATGAAATAAACTCTGGTCCGAATCGTCTAAGCTGCAGTTCAAAAGCTCTCTGGAGCTGTGTTTGTATTTTTACATTGCATACCGACTTTAAATAAATCTCAATTCTACTTCTGTCACCCCAACCCGCTCCGCATCATTTTCATTGCTCTGCAAACTCAAGAGCTTCATTTTGTATCCGAATGATGTTTGAATTAAAAGATGTTTAAGTACATAAAAATTCATATGCTACTTTTGTGTTAAAGTCTCTAATTAATAACTTATAGTGTACCTGACAAGTTCACATAACATCATGCAATAATTAGTATTGTTTATGCAGCTAAAAAAAAACTACCAATACTACCTACACACCTTGAAAAATGTGGAGTCACCGAAGTACATCAAACAAAATTATTTTTAATGATAGCAAGTTATTGCTTCTACCCGTTTTAGACATGCTTACATATTAGTGCTAATTTAGAATGAATTTAATAATGGCTGTTTTATTCCATTTTATTGATATCTTAAAAATTTTGTGAAAGACTTCAAGTTTGAGGCTTTGTGGTAATATTGGAACATTGAAAAATGACAGCAATATCACATGATGAAGCTTATACTTTTATCATTTGGTTTAAAAATAAGAGAGAAAAAAAAGTGCTATGTGCATTGTTTCCTTGTGGTTACAAATTCAATTGATACAAACATCCACTTAGTGACTTTGCAAATGTGGCAAGAATAATACCTATTTATGCACAGAAGTCTTAATAATATACTGGAAGACACAGACTGCATATCAGTATGCCAATTTTCATTTTTTTCAAATTTCAGAGAGGTTCTACTGAAGCTGAAAAGAGAAACTAGAAAAGAAAGGAAGGGATTTGGAACCGGTAATGGTATAGATAAGGCGTACTCATTGAAAAGTAAGGACCAATTCAATCTTTTCCGTGCATATCACTGGACTGTAAGTAAAAAATTGGAGTCTCGATGTTAAAAATAAAAATCTTGACACAAATTCCAGCTGATTGCTCCAGGGAGAAATTTCAACTGACATGAAAATCAAGACTGTTATAGAGCCTAAGCGTTTTTTAGGATCATGTTCCATCTGATATTATTCTAATTGCAGCAATGATACACTTGTATAGTCTGATATAGGATTTTTTTTAAACTCACTGGTCATTTGGAAAGAAGAAATGTGAGGAAATTGACCCTATAAAAATTTGAATGAATGCATGAGGACTGAAGAATGTTATTCATAGAGTCCCTGGAGAAATTGATATAGAGTTTTAAATTAAAACTGTAAAATTTAGGTAGAAAGATGAATTTATGAAAACAATTTTCATCATGTTACAATTTCAGTCTGCTTTGAGTGCCAATATGCTAAGCGTTTAAACCTGCTGCAGGAATTTGTGATAACAGATCATCTACATTAACTTATGTGACATAGATCCTAGGAAAATGTTTTACATGTCTCTAATGATATTCCGATCATTAATTATAATCGAAAATCAGTCACTTGTTGACACATTCCAACAGCTCGATTATCAAAATTCTATTCCAATTGATTTAGTCTCCCAAACGAAGTTTCGAGTCCTATTGTTTTTGCTTGGTTCTTATTAAGACGAAAGACCTTATAGTAATTGTAAGGTTTATTATTAATTGTTATCATTTTCCCTATTTTCTGTCTGGGTCATTTCTCATGGGTGGCTTGGTAGATTTTCTTGAAATTTTCAGGGTAGAACTAGATATTAATTATTATTATCATACAGCATCTATAAAGCGATGAATATATTTTAACATATAAATAAACACTTCTCTAAAGTGTTGTGTAGTGTTATTAAAATAAACAAAAGTAAATGACTTAAAGTTAAACTTAAGAATATAAAAATGTATCAACCAAGCAAAATGTGAATGTATAAAAATTCTAAGATTGGCATAAGAAGTAAATGCAACATTTTAGTACTGTCCATACATGTATATTAATATGAATGTAAACGTCTAAGAATAGTCTGGATATACTTTTTAAAAAAGAAAGCTTTGAGGTCTTGTGATGTGATAGGGATTGAACATATACATATTGTATGGTTTTTAAAAATCTGCTTCCAGTCATGAAATATGGTCGATTTTTTTTTTTTTTTTTTTTTCAAAAGATATTTTGTCCGCCATTTTCCCAGAAAAGGTAAAAACAGAGAAATGATAAACTACCAGATGTAGATGTGCACATCTGTCACTTACCTGGAATGGACATCATTGGAAATTTGTTCTTTTAAATTGAAATCTATACTACTTTATCAGGTCTCTTTTGAAGTGTTAAAAACAGTTAAACGCACCACTTTCCAGAAGTCGAAATGTCAACTGGTTGTTATTTGAAAACAAAATTATTTTTCAGTTTTTAGACGTTACTTTTATTCTTTAATGTTTACAATACAGCCACGATGAAGGGATTTCAACGTGGAGCAGCAAAAATTTTGTATATGTCTTTGTATTGAGTTTTGCAGTGTAAGATACCTTACAATTCATTGTTATGTAAACAAAGCTCATGTCATGCTTTTGTTTACATATTATAATATTAAATAGGCTAGTAAACATTCCGTTTTTAAAGCAGATTATTTTCAAATACAATGTCATTCTGAACACAAACAGTTTCTAGTATTTTCTCAAATCTCATTTTGTTTTAAACTTGGTATTTTCTGTGAATCAATTTTTATGTAAACAAAAACAAGGCATGAGTCTTGTTTACATAACAAAGAATTGTGAGCTCTATATATCTTGCTTGTAACTCAACAACTGACATTAAAATTTTTGTTGACCATTAGAAATAACTTGGTTAAGCATTTTAAACATTAAAAATGCAAATATAAAATTTATCCCAAAACGTGTCCATGTCCCTTTAACTTGAATTTCTCTCCTGGTCATGAGGTATATGGTTGACATTGTGTCCTCATTTTATCAGAAATGAGTTAAGACAGACTCTTGAAATGATTTGATGTTTTGTATACATGTTATCATATATTGTGCAATATCTGAGTAAATTGTGTAGTAGGACAGGTATTAAACATGTTACATGCCTTCATCATTTAGATGGACCTACGAGGAGTGGGGTGGAGGACTATGAGGCTATGGATGTGGACGAGGAGGGAGGACCCGGCCCCCAGCGGTGTAAGTTGTTACGAGAAACTGCTGAGAAATATCGCTGTGTAAACTATGTCAAGTAATCCTGAATTGATCATACGTTTTCTTTCTAGCTGTAGAGGGATGGATCCTGTTTATAACTGGTGTTCACGAAGAGGCGCAAGAGGATGATATTCATGATAAATTTGCAGACTATGGCACAATAAAAAACCTTCACCTAAATCTAGACAGACGCACAGGTTTCTTAAAGGTGAACAAATTCTTCTGTATAAAATGCTGATAGGAGTTTGATATTCGTGTGCCTGTCTATGATGGGACATGTGATATGGTATAGAGATTGTGTCTGTCTGTCCAGCTGATATTTGTCTGCCCATCTATGACTATGATGGGACAAATATTATGGTATGGAGATTGTGTGACTTGTGTCCGGCTGATATTTGTGTGCCCGTCTATGACTATGATGGGACAAATATTATGGTATGGAGACTCAGATTGTGTCCGTCTGTCGCACTTCGTGTCCGACTTAAATACCATGAGACCTAGAATCATTAAATTTATTTAGCTGATACGTCTTTGGAAGAAGGTAGGTTGCAGTTTAAATTTAGTTCAGTCACTGTGATCTATGATGAAAATGATATGGCAATATATGGCAGAATTTTGGCCAACCCATAAATGGACAATTATTTGGTCTACAATAATCAAATTTGGTCAGTTAATGTATTTAGGGTATGAATTTAGGTCACTGTGACCTATAATTAAGATGACAGCCATATTTTGCTTAACCTTTTCTCGGGCTCTTGTAAAGTCGAAGAATTAACAAATGTCAATTTGTCCATCTGTATAGAAATGTAAACTGCAGCTATACATCAGGTCAATAAACTTTTTAAATTTTAAAAATTTAGAATTGAAATAATCCAGTAACAAATTTCTTGGCGAGGGAAATATTCAAATGTGGTAATGAATTTCATGTGCCATCACACAACTATGATTTATAAACGCATATTTTGATATACTTTCTATTTCACAACCCAAATTTTTTGCTTTGTTGTTTTTTTTTTGACGTTGTCAATTCAATTGTGATGTCATCTGCAATGTCATGGTTTGATGATGCTTATGTCCTATTTTCATTTCATAAAAGACACAACGTCCCCTAGGAACAACTTTTGTGACAAAACAATGTCTTTTACCGTCAGTGTTAACAGTTTCAAAGGATGATATGCTGTTTACTAAATACTGTTTAGCACGTGATTGATTGGCCTACCTAATTTGCATTTTTATGAACCTGAGCTATGAGTTCCCATCGTATTTCCGAACCCGCGTTATGAACCCGGAAACAGTACAGTTGTGCGATAAAAACATTTATCAGCCATTGTATACATTTTTAAATGATTTTACCCCAGACCTTAAAGCAAAGATTTTGGACTATATAAGGTTGATATGTGTTGTGCATTTTCATCTATTTATATTAAATTATATTAAATGAATATTTGACAGGCGTATCATGTGTAGTGGCAGTGCACTTTATTCTGTCATTGAATTTTACATGTAAATGATAGATTCAAGAAAGTAAACATTGAATGTTAAAGTAATTTCCAGGCAGTATAGGTGAAAAAATATTGATAATGCATGAATTTCCTTTACAGGGGTATGCACTTGTAGAATATGAAACCTTTAAAGAAGCACAGGCAGCAATGGATGCTTTAAATGGATCAGATATACTGGGTCAGAAAATCGGCGTGGACTGGTGTTTTGTACGAGGTCCACGAAAAGGACGGTGAGTTTTCTATTTTTATACTCTGCCATTTGTAATTGTGTCAGATTATGTGCACATTATACTTGCTTAAAGATTTTGTATTGCGCTGTACACCTTATATTTTTCTGATAGGAATAAGGGAAACTGTCCCACATACTGTCCCACCTATGTATGAAAAAATGCACACCATAGATTTATTATATCACCTGAATGAACTCGGGTAATCTATTGCAACTGATCGTCGTGCGTGAAGAATTGAACATTTTTCTTGAAAACTACCATTTCAATTCTTTCCAAATTTGATATAAAGCATCTTTGGGACAATGGGAACACAAATTTTAAATTTCAGGACTCTTGCACCCCTGGGGCCTTAGGGGTGGGGCAAAATGAGACAAATTTTCAAAAATCTTTTTCCTCTATAAATGTACATGTGTAAGAAAAACTAAATGTATGGTGATGTAGAGCAGGAAGGCCTCTACCAAAATTGTAAATTCCGTGATCCCTGACTTTTCACATTGTCATTTTCTGCTCCAGAACAACTGGGCCCATTTTAATCTTGTACAAATCATTATTGTGTGAAGGGATTCAAGTCTGTTCAAATGAAGGCCTTTCAAAGGGAAGATAATTACAAAAAGGCAAAAATAGGATAGGGTCATTTAGAAATCATTGTTTTGAATGTCAACTAACAGTCTGTCTTGAGCGCACCTCAGCATCTGAAATCCCTCTGATCACTCCACTGAAAATTCCTCTGAGCACTCCATGAAATCCCTCTGATCACTCCATCTGAAACCTCTGATCCTCCAGCTAAAATCCCCCTGATCACTCCACTGTACACCCCTGTGATCACTGAAAATCCTCTTGATCACGGAAATCCCTCTGATCACTCCCACCTGGTAACCCCTCTGATCACTAAACCCCTCTAATCACTCCACTGAAACCCCTTGTCGATATCACTGAAATGATGAAATCCCTCTGATACTACTCCGTTTGAAATCCCTCTGACACTCCCACTGAAACCCCTTCTGATTCATCTCCACTGCTAATTCCCTCTGATCACTCCACTGAACCCCATTGATCAACTCCACTGGTAATCCCCTCTGATCACTCCACTGAAACACCCTTACATCACTCCACTGAAATCCCTCTGATTCAGCTCCGTTGAAAATCCTGCTGATCACTCCACTGAAAACCCCTCTGACTCACTCCACTGTTCACCTCTGATCACTCCACTGAAACCGACATTGATCACTCCAACTGTAATACCTACTGATAGCTCCACTGAAACCCACCATTGCATCACTCCACTGAAATCCCCGGTGATCACTGAAACCATCTGCATCCACTGAATCCCTCTCGATTTCACTCCACTGTAACCCCTCTTGATCACTCCATCTGAAACCCCTCTGATCACTCCACTTGAACCTCCTCCTGCATCACTCCACAACTGAAACCCCTCTGATCACTCCTGAATCCCTCTGATCACTCCACTGCTAATCCCTCTGAATCACGTTTCCACTGAAATCCCTCTGAATCACTTCCACTGAAATCCCTCTGCATCACCTGAAAATCGCCTCTGATCACTGAAACCCCTCTGATCAGCTCCACTGAAACCCCTCTGATCACTCCATTTGATCACTCCACTGAAAGCCCCTCCTGATCACCTCCAACTGTATACCCCTCCTGATCACTCCACTCGAAACCCCTCTGATCACTTCCAGCATGAAATCCCATCGATCACTCGCACTGAAAATCCTCTGATCACTCCACTGAAACCCATTGATCACCCACTGAAACCCCATTGAATCAACTCCACTGAACCCTTGATCAACTCCACTGAAATCCCATTGTATCACTGCCACTGAATCATGTCAGTCACTGAACCCATTGATCACTCCACTGAAACCCCTCTGATCACTGCACTGTAACCCCTCTGATCATTGAAATCCCTTCTGGATCACTCCACTGAACCGCTCTGATCACTCACTGTTAACCCTCTGAATCACTGAACCCCTTGATCCTCCACTGTAACCCCCTTCTGATCACTGAAACCCCTTCTGATCACTCCACTGAAAACCCTCTGATCACTCCACTGTAACCCCTCTGATCACATCACTTAACCCTCTGATCACTCCACTGAACCCTCTGATCACTCCACTTAACCCCTTCGATCACTCACTAAATCCCTGTGAATCACTGAAATCCCCTCCTGATTCACTCCACTGTAACCCCTTGTGATCACTGAAACCCCTTCTGATACATCACTGTAATCCCCTCCTGATCATCCACTGAAACCCCAATTGATCACGCCACTGAAACCCCTCTTGATCACTCCACTGAAATCCTTGATCACTCCACTGTAACTCCCTCTGATCCCCGACTGAAATCCCTACTGATCACTGAAACCCCTCTGATCACTCGCACCTGAACCCTCTGATCACTCTCACTTGTAACCCTCTGATCACTCCACTGAAACCCTCTATCCACTCCATGAAACCCCTCTGATCACTGCCACTGAATCCCTCTGCATCATTGAACCCCTCTGATCACTCCATTGTAATCCCTACTGATCACTCCACTGGAAACCCTCTGATCACTCCACGAACCTCTGAATCACTGAAACCCTTGAATCACTCCCTGAAATCCCTCTGATCACTCCACTGTGAACCCTTGATCACTCCACTGAAATCTCTCTGATCACTCCACTGAACCCATACTGATCACTTCCACTGTAACCCCATCTGATCAACTGAAATTCCTCTGATCAATTTCCACTGTAACCCATCTGAATGCACTGAAATCCCTTGTCACTTCATTGAAACCCCTTGATCATCCACCATGTAACCCCTCTGATCACTGAAATTTCCTCATGATCACGCACTGAATCCTCTGATCACTGAAACCCCTGATCAACTCACTGTAATCCCTCTGATCACTCCACGAAATCCCTCGGGATTCACTCCACTGGTAACCCCTCTGATCACTCCACTAAAATCCCTGTGATCCTCCATTGACCACTCCATGAACCCTATGATCACTCCACTGTAACCCTCTGCATTCACTGAAATCCCTTATGATCACTCCACTGACAATCCCTCTTGAATCACTCCACTGACAACCCTGATCACTGACTTTTGCTGAACATTGAAAGTGCCTGTGATCATCACTGAAACCCCTGTGATCACTGAACCCCTCTGATCACTCCACTGAAAAACCCCTCTGAATCACGTTCCATGTAATCCTCTTGATCACTCACTGTACCCCTCTGATCACTTCACTGAAACCCATTGATCACTCCTATTGAATTCACTCCATGAAACCCCTCTGATCACTCCACTGAAATCCTCTGATCACTCCACTAGTAACCCCTCTGATCACTCCACTTAACCCTCAATTGATCACTGAACCCCTCTGATCACTCCACTTTGAAATCCACTCTGCTCACTCCACTGAAATCCCTCCTTGTACTCCACTGTAATCCCTCTGATCACTCCACTGAAATCCCTTGAGCACTCCACTGAAAAACCCTACTGATCACTGAACCTCTGATCACTCCATTGATCACTCCCTTGAAACCCCTCTGATCACTTCGCACTGCTAACCCCTTGATAATGGAATTACCCTTGATCACTCCACTGAATCCCTCTGATCACTCCACTGAAACCCTGATCACTGATTTCTGATCACCTGAATCCCGTGATCATCCACTGAAACCACCTGTGAATACTCCACTTGAAATCCCTCTGAATCACTCCACCGTAACCCTCTGCATCACTCCACTGAAACCCCTCTGATCACTCCACTGAAACCCCTCTCGATCACTCCACTGGAAATCCCAATGGTGATTACTCCACTGAAAAATCCCGTCTGTCACTCCACTGAAAACCCATTGATCACTCCACTAGACCCTCTGATCACTCCACTGAAATCCACATTGAAACACTCCACTGAAACCCCTTCTGATCACTCCCATGAATCCCTCTGATCAACTCCACGAATCCCTCTGATCACTTAATGAAACCACGTTGATCCTTACCACTGAATCCTCTATGATCACTCCACTGAAACCCATTGATCACTCCCTGAATCCCCTCTGATTCACTCCACTAAATCCCATTGTCACTCCACATGAAACCCCACTGATCCTCCACTTGAAACCCTCTGATCACTAGAAAACCCCTCTGATTCACTCCATGAAACCCCATGATTGTTTCTAGCATGTAACAAGGTGGAATGAGAATTTTCAATTCCTATGGCAATTACCAAGTCATATTTCAGAGATGTTTGTAATAATAATTTTTTAAAATTCAATAGCGTTGTAAGTTTTTGAAAATATGATGCAATAGGTACTCAGGTGACCACTAAGGCCCATGGGCCTCTTGGTTACTTTCGGGGTCAGAAAGCCATCCAAGAACTCACTTACACTGCTTCATTTATAAAAGGCTTTCTGTTCTATGTAGTTAGTAGGAAAGATGTGAAGAAAGACGGTGAAGGAAAACAAAAGAAAACTGTAGTTGACAGAATTTGTCAGACTTGTGTTAAATTAGTGATGTTTATCACTGCAATGGAATGAAAAATCTCCAACTTTTCCAACTGTGTTTTTAGTTTTTAAGCAAACATATTTTTTGTGTTAGGTAGAAAAGATTATATGTGTTCTTGGTATTGAAGGGGACAATATAATTGTATTTTCAGTTTTGAATTAAAGAACAGGACTGATCTGGCACTGAGTATTACACATTGTAAATAGTTTCAATGACTTATTTTTATGAAGTGGATGTTCAGTGGTTGTATTAATCGTTCTTATTTGGGGGGAATATTCATCATATTATATCACATTGTACATGCATGCAATAACAACGTATCTCAGGATGTGCATTAGTTTTACTTTGCATTAAAGCTGACAAGATTCATTAGGTGGGCTGCAGCAATGACAAACCAAGTAGAGGGCTGCACCCATACCACAATGCCTACATGAAGAGGTTGGTTTTGCGTGCGGAAATTACCGCGGGCTCCTAACTCTGACCTAATTTCAGGACAAATGTGATACTTGGCTGACCAAATGTAGGACTCTTGATCAATTAGCAGGTAATTTTGAAAACTTTGGACCGGTCTTTTCCATTTTCTTTTCAGATTTGGGTTGTTGAAGCAATCTTAGGACATAAATTTAAAAAATTTGGACTCTTGCACCCCTTTGTTGATTGAAGGTGGAACAACAAAATGTCAATTTTTTAAAAATCTTTTTCTCCCCCCCCCCCCCCCCCCCCCCCCCCCCCCTGTAGAAAAAAAAACATAAATGCATGGACCATTTACACAATGAACATGTATTAAATCTTAATATAACTCTTCTTACTTCCATCGATATTAATTTGAGAAAAGCTAGATGCAGGTTACTAATCGTCCATTAATGGCCCCACTACTAAAGTATGTAAAATTCTATGGTCCCTGGAGTTAGGGTTTCAGGCTTAATTTTAGATATCTCCTGTCCTACTCCCACAGCAATAAAAATGCATTGATATGATGTCCATGAATCCGTTACTCAAATTGTGAAATCCTGGGTCGGCATGACTTAAGGCGGGGCCAATATGCCATTATATAAACTTTACAAGAATAGAAAAATCCATATTCTTTCCATGTCCACTTAATCACGATCCTTTATCAAAAATTGTGAAAAGTTAATTATGGCCCTGTGGTTGGCGGTCAATATGGCCATACAATTGAGAATTTTCATGGAAATTCTTTAAAAATATTTATTGTCTCTTACTCTGATTATACATGTAATATATGTTAAAAAAAGACACAGAATGTATGCATGGTTGTTGATGAAAGTGCTTTCCACATAAATTTGTGAAAATTTCATTCTCGCTGGATCAGAGGTTCAGTCCAAGGTGGGGCCACTAATGATTATTCAATATAACATGATGATCTGATAGGTGCCAGTTATCTATATATGGGTAACGGTAATCAGTCAAGCTATGGTCAAGCATTTTCTTTCAGGATGAGAACGCGACATGGTAGTTGTACTTTAACCTGTCTTTGAGTAAGCGCAGCACTCAATCTCATACAGAGTTACTTTCAGTTGAGGATTGAAAGAGGGACAACTCTGTACTATGAAGAGATCGGCATGCTGTGAGCACATATGTCTCATATATAGGCATATATTGCAGGTTCCGCCTCAGCCCGTGGTATCCATGCACGCAGAATCCTTTTTAGCTTAAGCTAAGTGTAGCGTCTGTAACATCTATTATCACTGGTGCTGCTGTTCTGTAACATCCATAATCACTCGATGCTAGCTGGTTCGAACTCTATATTCACTGGTGGCTAGCTGGTTCTGTAACATCTATATCACTTGGTTGCTAGCTGGTTCATGTAAACACTATATCATGGTTGGTAGCTGGTTCTGGCACTTGCAGTGTACGTCGTGTTAACATCTATTATCACTGGTGTAGCTGTTCCACTTCAGCTGGGAGATTAGTGGCCCTTTTTTTTTTTTTTTTTTGTGGGTGCAGACAGCTGCATGGGCGATTCGTATAAGTATAGTTCTTTCATTAATTTATTTACTATTGAATGGAGAATACATGATAATTTAGTATTAATACTATTAAACATGTTATGTATTAGGTCCTAGAAATGCTTGTTCTCTAAGTTCTAATATATTTGAGAAAATAATAGAATGCTTTGAATTGATTAACATGAGGCCGCACCATACTTTATTTTGATGGCCCCCCGGGGGTGATCCAAGAATGCTAAACATGATTTTTATGCTTAATCAACTTCTGTTTTCTTCTATTTGTGTATTTTTAAAAGGAGTAACTAAGTTCGGTAGCTAAGATCTCCATATGAGCTATGCCTAATTTGTTGGAGGTGGAGTTTGCGTCCTGCTGCACGGCAGCAGTTCACAACCTAAACTCTTTAAATAGGTGGTGATTGCTCCTTTGCAAGAGCTCAGATTTAATTATAGAAGTGAGAATATTTGGTCATTCGAATAGACCTTAAAATGGACGGTCCTGCTTGTCGCAGTAGGTAAGTGGTACGCAAAAGACAGAACCCTCACTGCTAAAAGCCATGAGGTGCTAAGCATAGGTCATCATCGATTTGAGGCATTAGTCTAATTTGCAGCCTTCACCGCAATGTGAACGTTCACATAGAGTGAAAATTATCCAATGGGACTAAAAACGAACAAATAATCAGATCAATTCTAGCTTATTTTAAAAGATGATAACCATATATGGCTTAGATAAGATTTCCATATTTGAGATTTAAATGCAAACATGGCCTTATAGTCAGGTTTCCGAGACCCCTCTCACTTTTCATTACATATAATGCAGCGGGGGTCTCGGGATCGTAAAGTTCTATTGTTCGTTCAGGTTGACTGTTAAAGGCCTTGTGAGCCTCATGTTTATGGGAACGACTGTACGGAAAAACTCATATTTATCGAATTTAGTTTTAAAAGACATATTGGAACTAATGTCAATTTTTTTAAATTTCATGTAATTTTCAAAGTCTTGTCTTAAAATTAAAGATGGAAGTTTAAAAATTGGGGGGGGGGGGGGGTAGGGTCGATTTTTTAAATTTTGGCCAAAATATCGAAATTTCATTAAAGATTTTCAGTAAATAATATCGGACTTTTTAAGAATCGTGTAATAACATCATTAATAAATTACATTATTTTACCAAGTTCCAATCTCAGATACTGCATCATAAAATTTAAAACTGAAAGTTAAGGGTATAAAAAAAAGTTATTGGATGAAATAGAAACTGTAAAAATGTTAGATTTTTACTTTTGTATTAATCAATTGCTTCCCTCTGCCACAAAACTTATAGTCTAACCGAACCCTATTCAAAATTTGAATTTTAAATCAAAATCTTATAACTGAATCATGTAGGTTTCAGGTTAATAGATGGGTAATATTTTTACACCAGTTGGATTATTATTGAACCAGTAAATACTTAGATATAGCATCCTGCGCAGTTGTGCTCAAAAGCTCAGAAGTTTACTTCCTTAAAGCTTCATTGAAAGTTTTATATCAGTTACTTAAATGATAAAAAATAAAAACATTGGATAATTTGATCATACAATAAATAATTTTTCCTTAATAGGGAAAACACTTTACCCTAATCGTGCATAAACATTCCAAAAACTGTACCCTAATGCAATCGAGGCAGGTTTTCTTTATAAATACATGAAAATCAAATAAAATCTCCAGATGGTCATTTAAAACTGGCACTTCGTATTTAATTGGTACAAAGTTATTTAAGAACTGACGACGGAAATTCTTTTACATTTTAATGAGTAAATTGAAAACGTACATTATCGCCATCTTAGACTAGGGTAACGTACTTTACCCTTGTCTGTTTCTACACAGTGACAATGTCGGAAATGAAAAAAAAAATGTATGCAATTTTCGAAGAAAAGGGCAACCATAAATGGAAAGCTTGCTCTCTATATAGCATTCTGTAAAAAAAAAAAAGACTAATTTTGGAGGTAAAGGTATATTTTGTGACACTTGTTCTCTAAGGCTTGGTGAAATGATGAATACATAATCAAACGTGAAAGATAGAGAAAATTCGATATTCAAGTTTACGTCAACCAACTTTTAAATGCTTCCGCGGCGTGGATAATGTCTTCTAGGCAAGCATTATATGAACAACAAATGAAATATTCGTTTAATTTGTAACGCTTTAAACTTAATCGTTTTTATAGCGGAAGTACGCGAGCGTTTCAACTATTATAATGCCGCGAGACTATTCATTATTAGTCAATAAGTTGTACTAAACCACTGATTTTTCTAACACTTATCACAAAATTCTGAAACAATGACCTCGTAAATACGAGATACGTGTATTTACATGTAACTTAAAAAGAGGTCAAACCTATTAGTTGGCAAATCTATCATATCAAATAGTTAATTGTGATAATTCATCTAGATGTGAGTATATAGAGACGATCATGTATGTCACGCACTTTTTCATCCTACACGAAATTTTGTGCGCATCAAATGTTCAAGGAGCTTTTTTTCACCCTTCCTTCCTAGCTCTCCCTTTTCCTCCACTCTCCCATCTCCTGACTGCTCCTTCGTTGTCTGATATGGATACCTCACAGGCTTCATAGTTTTGGCTTATCTAATTCTACTTGCATGTTTATCATAATTTAACTCTCGGAACTGGACTTTTATAAAATAAGGAAGGATCACTGTAAAATTTGGATGCGCGCACAGTATGTCACAACATCAGACGGAAACTCCTCATATTTCTTACACCCCCCCCCCCTTCAAATTATCTGCCCTTAAATTTATCTACGCTCAACGTCAAGCAAACAAGATATCCCCAAATCTTGCAAAAAGATTAAAGCGGGAAATTGTAGTTTCGGAATTTCCATACTCATCATCTTTCATATTGAGAGTTCCGTTCGAGGAATCTCCAGCAAATATATGCACCCTTAAAGGGATATGGACACGTTCTGAGCTAAAAAAAAATTCTAAGTTTATTTTTCCATTTTTATGATCCCGCCATAAAATGGTCGGGGTCGTAAAGTGTTACCCTGTTTCGTCATTCTGTCATTCCATCATCATTTGGTTTCCATTCATTATCTCTGCAACAATTGCACACATTCAACTCAAATTTTAAATATAGATACGTCATAGGAATACGCAGGTCAAGTTCGAATTTCGCCAAGGTCCGATGATTNGGAATACGCAGGTCAAGTTCGAATTTCGCCATGGTCCGATGATATTTTCGATACGTCATATATCCCTCTTGAACTTAGAAAAAATGAGACATTTTCAGTTTCCGTTCATTATCTCAGCAACAGTTGCACATATTCAACTCAAATTTGACATATGGATACGTAACAGGAATACGCAGGTCAAATTTGAATTTGGTCACGGTCCGATGATATTTTGCAGAGTTATCCATTTTGTTAAAACATATTGAATAAAAGTTTAAATTTCACGAGATCTACATGTATATTACGATATAAAATTAATACGCTCATGGCTCACTTTCATGGACAAATTACATGTACCTGCAACTCGGCTTTAGCATCCCCGATGCCTTTTGATTTTCAAGATCAGATACCAAAATTGAGTTGACCCATGCATTTGAAAAATTTAACCTAAGAAATTTGCTTCATTAGACTTAACTGTAGGCGGGGGCATTCGTGTTGCACCGACACATCTAGTTGATGTTTACAATGCTTAACTAAGGTATGTCTAATGATCAGCAATTCACAATTCATCGTAATGTAAACAAGGCTTGTGCTATGCTTTTGTTTACATTAGTAATTTCTTCATAGAAAATACCATGTTTAAGCAGAATTGTAAGTGAAAAACACTAGAAGCTGTTTGATTGTGCTTGTAATTTGAAAAAAATCTGCCTTAAATGAAACGTTTACTAGCATATTAAACATATGTGAACAAAAACATGACACGAGCCTTGTTTACCTAACAAAAAATATTGAGTGCTGTATCTCACTTGTAATTCAACAACTGGCATTCAATTTTTTGCTGACCATTAGAAATATCAAAAGGGAGCACTCATGGCACTGCAAACATTAAAAGTGGAAAATAAAGATTTAGCTCAAAATGTGTCTATGCCCTTTTAATCGGGTTTTCGTAGATATTGGTATGTCCGTCTCTCTATCCGCAAAAAATAAACATTGGTCATAACATATGAATGGATGGTGACTTGGCTCAAATTTCAACATGTACACTGTTCTTTTGGTACCAAATATTTTGACTTACATGTAAAGACACTGACTTTACTGAAACATTAGTGATTTACAAACTCATCTTTTTACATGTATACCATGAGTGTCCAGAGGGATTAAAAACCAGCTGTTAGAAACTTCCAATAAACGTACATACATGTACCATGAGTAGTCCAGAGGAATTAGAACCAGCTGTTAGAACTTCCAATAACGCATCGTTACTGAATACATCAGTACAATGAGTAGTCCAAAATTTAGAAACCAGTGTTAGAAACTTCCAATAAACGCATCTTTTCAGCTTAAGATGGAGGAGGCCTGAGTTTAATTGCTATATCGATCTATCAACTTTTCCTCTTGAGATAAATAGTACTGTCTGCTCGTAGTAATTTTCTGTCTGCCTTAGTAATTAAAGACTAAAAAAATAAATGTTACATAGTTCTAAACCCTCGTCGACTTAATGAATTTTATGAAATTAGACTTATATCAAATTGCATGATTAAATTCTTCTTATTCACATTTTAAATCACAATTTAATTAACGTGGAGAATGAAATAAATCGCCAAAAGAATGTAATCTCTGTCGCAATTGGCGGTTATTTTTAAACGTCATGACCCACTTTAGTCGAAATGGAAAGACATAAATTGCACAGTTTAAGATAATAGATTAGACAATAACTCTACAATGCCAGTAATAACACAATGATGATTCAGATTTTCTAAAAAAAATATTCTACCTGAGTATCAATAACGTGTACACGATGTGGACATTACTTTTAAGGTTACTGTCATCCTTTTTGCAGCACCCCCATTATGAATTCTTAGACGCAGAAATTGATTGATTATAAAGCATACAATTTGAATCTAATATAAAACGTAATATAAAATGCAATCTATAGATAAATAGAGCCCATTCATTTTCCCTCATTGAAGTCCTCCTTCTTTACGAGGTGACACAATGAAACCCTCATTATTCAAATCAAAATGCCAATCAGCTTTTTGACCACAATTTGTATGTTTTCATTTTTTCTAACTTTGCTCTCACGCACGCACTCACGCACA
>CAJDSM010018669.1:0-2500 GCA_903981925.1 Ostrea lurida
TGTGGACAGTATTAACCCCCCCCCCCCATTATATTTTAATTTCTATCTTTATTTTAATTTCTATCTTCTTTTAATTACAGTTGAAGACGCATACAACTTAGCTATTGGATCACTCTGTGTCTCCCTCCTCTCTTTCTTGGCTGGGCACTGCGCACCCTACTTAAATGTATCGGTGTGCAGTGCAGGCGCGCGCCCAGAAAGAAGACCGGGGGGGGGGGACATAGAGGCCCCCACTGGAGACAACATGGAGGACTTGGAAGAGTCGCCGCCTTCCAAGCGAACGGCCACGGTCGACCTCGAGAAAGAAGACCGGGGGGAGGGGATATAGAGGCTAACACTGGACATTCTATGGATGACGTGGAAACCAAGCGTGCGGCCAAGGTCGACCTCGATACTCGACCAACCAATCGGCCCGACAGACCGCCCACCCATGTGCCAAATATGGTATTCCTATCAAAGAACAAAGAAGTTGTGGCCCGGACATGAATCTACAGACAAGAATCAACACACGCAGACGGACAGACAGAGTACATGACACATCGTCTCATGGTGATGCATCCATGTGCCAAATACAGGATACCTGTGGCAAAGAACAAAAGTTGTGACCCGGACACATATTCATGTTAAGATATTTTTTTTACCTTGAGGTCAAAGTCATACCAGAGGTCATGCATATACGCGACACATCGTCTCATAGTAGTAAGGGGGATAACGTGCAGTCAGTATACAGTCAAGATGACGTCATGGGTTTTCCAGACCCCACACATTAAGGTCATAATTGAGGTCACAATCAAGGGGGCAGTACACAGTCAAGGGGTGTACACAGTCAAGGGGGGCAGTAACAGTCATGGGGGTAGTACACAGTCATGGGGGTAGTACACAGTCAAGGGGACAGTACACAGTCATGGGGGTAGTACACAGTCAAGAGGGTAGTAGTTCATAACTTTTCACCCAGTAACAGCTAATTTTATTTTTGGAATATATTAACTACCATACACCTAACAACAGTCAGCAGTTCAGACTAAATTTACCATCTGCAGTCTGTTGGTGATCCAAGAGCGATAGGTATACCTAGAGACAGTGTAAAATGAACACCAATTTTTAGATGATAGATTGGTTCAAACGCACAGCTATCAAAGTAAACAGTACATAAGGGTATATAAACTAAATTTAGAATTGCCATCTGTATCCACAGTAACAGTAATAAGGGTATAACTAAATTTAGAATTGCATTGTATCCACAGTAATAAGTATAAGGGTATAACTAAATTTAGAATTGCCATCTGTATCCACTAACAGTATCAAGGGTACTATAACTAAATTTAGATTTACCAACCGTAACTAAGAATCCTTCTCAATAGGGTCACACCCTATACAAAGTATAAAAAGTCCAAAATCTGTTAGTATTTGTACAGTCACTTCTTTCGTCAGAAGAACAACCATTCAGCAACCTTATGTAGTAAGTAAATTGGTAGTTGTAAGCTTTTTTTCAATAAACTCTCTTAGATTTAATAAAACAACACCATATTTATGATTTATTATGTATTATACATCTTCATCTTATACAACAAAATATAAAAGTGTTAATTCTCAGTAAAAAATTTTGTATGTTATGATGTGTAAATTGAACACACGTGGATATTTTGAACACAGTCTCTAAGAATCTACCCATAAGTAAAACTGATACACAGGTCCTTGGAAAACAATTTACAAGGTCATAAATGTTACTCTTTTCTGGTGCGACTTCTGCAACTGATTCTCCAAATAATTCATGATAATTTTTATTTGTGCAACATCCTTGGTAACTCTTTCCAGAAGTGTATTCATCAATATCATCTGCTCTTCACAGTTCTGGACAGATTTTAACGGCTCCCTCATCCGTTTTTCTAATTGTTGATGTTTCTCTGGATTTCTTCGCCTACAATTAACATGAATAAAAACGTTATTTACTAAGTTTACTTTTTAAATTACATAGATGGTTTCGGGGGGAATTACTTTTCCTATGTATTAACTTTACAATAGTTTAAATACAATGGTAATCAAGGTAATAGTTAAGTAATTAGAAAAATGAAAAAATTAAAAAAAAAGATATAAACTTGGTGTTTACTTAAACAAAAGAAAAAAAAGGGGGATTAATTTATTACCGTAAAGTGGTCAAAACGGAGTCCTCTACATCGCGAAATGATAAAGGCTCCTCATCAATCACCAATCCAGAATCCAGTGTTGGTGGGTAGTTTGAGTCGTCGGCAGGGGAATAACCATTTGGACTTTCAACTGCTGGTGCGAAGCTGCCATGAAAGTTTAATTCACTTTCAGGGGTGGGGGTTAAGGGTCTAAATAAGAGAAAATATAACATTTAAGTGCCATTCTGCTTACGTTAAACAACTTTAAGAGTAGAAGCAGTAATTTTCCTTTTTTTTTTTGTATTGAAAGCAGTTTTTTAAATGAAAGACTATATACGCATTATTAAAAAAACATTTGAAAAATATCCCGTATTTTA
>CAJDSM010018669.1:10000-15706 GCA_903981925.1 Ostrea lurida
TCTTTCACATACAAAATGATAACAACCTAGGTATGGCCATTTCCATCGGTCTCTGTTATCTAAAACATGCAAGAAAGTAGATGCCGATACATGGAAAAATTTAGTGGGGGGAGATTTGGGAACGATGTTGGACCATGTCATGAAGCACTGCACTGTTCCCCAGTCCTACTACAACAATATCTTGAAAGCATCGAGAAAAAAAATGCAAACTGAGTTGGCGATGTGGCTATGTGAAAGAGCCGGAGTTCCCACCGACCGATATTTAGGTTTGAACGACATCGAACCATTCGAAACCTTACTTGATGTCGTATCAATGTCGTGTCCTCCAGGGTCGGGAACAAATTTGTCAGGGTGACGGAGGACCAGGAGAAGCCACGTCTGTATTTATATCACGTGGACACGGAAACCGAAAAACATTGGCACGGGATTGCCAGCATACAAGGATTTTTAAGGCATCGTATTTTGCCATACTTGTTTAAAACCGATAAAAATAAGTCCAAACCACGTGTACCACCTCCTGTGAGGTTTGCTTACATGACCACTGTCCAGAAACGGATATCCATATGGGTTGTCGAACCTGTGGACGGGTCTGTCGCTCCAGGGCGTGTTTGAAAGGCATAGAAAACAGATTCGTTAATAAACAAAGTTATCCTCCTCCTGTGAACTGTTTCAATCAATGTAAAAAATGCAGGGTCGTTCTACAATGTTGCAAACGCTCCTCCGACTTACACGTTTGTCAAGAGTGGCAGTGCCCAACTGTCTAGAATATCAAGTAGGAGACATCGTTGTTATCAAAAACCGGGTGGATCCACGAAGATAGAAACAAGAAATTTATTTTTTACGATTTTGAGACGCGTCAAGATGACATCTTTCAGTGTGAACAAGAATATCGACCGTCACGTATCAGATGTGAGCAATGTGTTAAAAAAGAACACCAATGCGGTAGACTGTAGACTCTGTCAGAACTGTCGCGACCCATCCTGTGGTCTACAACAACACAAAGTTAACTTTGCCGTGCTGCAGACCACCTGTCACAAATGTGAGAAAAAGGAGCTAGTGGAGGGTGCCACCTGTAGTTGCTGCGGAACACGATGTGTCCAATGTTCCGAACCGAAAAAGGTGAATCGTGAACCCTCCTTGTCCGATACGTGTGGAAAAGAGAAGTTGTGTTTTCGGGTGATAAGCCGCCGAGCAGTTCTGTGCTTTTGTCACTAGTAAACACTGTAAAAATTCGATCTTGATTGCTCACAATGCGAAAAGTTTCGACCTGTATCCCGTTTTAGAAGTGCTCATCGACCGTCACTCCATTCGACCTAGCAAGATTATTTACAATGGTTCTAAATCATGTACATGCACATTGCCCAAAAATTAAATTTGACTTTTGTGGATTCCCTCAATTTCCTGCCCTGAAGCTTGCCAAATACCAGATGCCTTCGGTCTGCAGGAACTCTGCAAGGGATACTTTCCCCATTTGTTAATACCAAAACCAACCAAACTACGTGGGACGTATCCAGAGTTAAAGTACTACGGATACGATTTTATGTCGGGCGGGGAACGAAAGAAGCTTGCCGAATGCATGCAACGAAACGCCACGAAACTTTAACTTTCGAGAAGAAATGTTACAGTATTGTCGCTCGGATGTTGATATATTGCGACGGGGTTGTCTGGAATTTAGAAACTTGGTGATTAAAGTGACGACTCTAACAGAGGAACCGGTCCAAGCGGATGGAATCGTCAAGAAAATAAGTTCGAGTGGAGTCGACCCCTTTGATTATCACCATTGCAAGCGTCGCATGGGGATATTTAAGTCTCTCTTTTTGTCCGCAGAAAGTAAAATAGAAATTACCAAAGATGGAAAATCAGATTTGTATGATATTTGTCATCAGAAGGGTTTAGAAGGGTCCGTCTTGATGATTCTTGGACGTCTCTCGTCGATTTAAAAAGGACGAGAATGTACAGATAGGAAAATGCCATTTCAACAGTCCATAAGCAGTAGTACCTTCTCATGGATACACCAAGCGCGACAATTACAGTAAGATTTCCATCCAGTGGCTGGAGTGGTTGATGGCAAAAAGTCGTCAGCGGGGTAATCCCATTGTCATTTCCATGCTCTCAACGGTGGTGAATTTCAAGTTCCCGGGACTAATTATAGATGTGACGGATTTGTCAGACTACTAACGGAAAGGGAACCATTTATGAATTCTATGGTAAGAACTTGTTATCTAACCTTTGCCCCCCCCCCCCCCCTAAACGAGGGGGAGGGGGGCGGCGGCGTACCTGGACTTAATTACGAATGTATTGAGGATTAATATTGTTTATTTTGTCAGGTTGTGTGTTCAACGGTTGTCCTACCTGTTTCCCGGACGATAGGAATACCATCAAACATCCGTCCACCAATCAGACCATGAAAGAATTGTACGACATGACGAAAACAGAGAAAAGGAACTGAAAGAGCTGGGATACAAATTGGTGTTTGTATGGAGCATCAATTTAAATTTCAATTGGAGAAGATGCAGCATTACAACAATTCGTGTCGACCTTAGATGTTCAAGACAGACTCGACCCACGTGACAGTTTTTTCGGTGGTCGAACTAATGCCATCAAACTGCATTACCAAGCCGCGAAGACGAAACGATCCAGTATTACGATTTTACCAGTCTTTATCCTGGACCAACAAGTATTGTCGCTATCCCGTCGGCCATCGACCATCATCACGGACGACTTTCAGGACTTGTCGCAATATTTTGGACTGGCTAAAATAAAAATTCTGCCCCTAGAAAACTTTATCATCCCGTGCTTCCATACAATTCGAATGGAAAATTAAAGTTTCCACTTTGTAAAACGTGCGCGGACAATGAAAATCAAAGCGAATGTACATGTTCTCTAGAAGAGAGATCCATCACGGGTACGTGGGTACTCCCGAAATTCAAATGGCAACTTCCAAAGGATATAAAATCTTGAAAATTTATGAAGTGTATCATTTTGCCGAGTCTTCCAAATACGATGTCGAGTCGTGTGAGGGGGGATGTTCGCTCAATATGTGAACATGTTTTTGAAAATCAACAGGAGGCTTCGGATTTCCGGCCGAATGCGATACGAAGAGGCCAAAAGAAAATACATTAGGGAGTATAAAGAAAAAGAGGGCATCCAATTAGAGTATGATCAAATAAAAAAAAATCCGGTTTACGATGTTAGCAAAACTTTGTCTCAATAGTTTTTGGGGAAATTTGGTCAGAGATTGGGCAATGCAACAGTCGTATTATTCACGAATCGGAAGCCGAAAATTTTTTTCAAATGCTCTCGGATCCCACAAAAGTACCCCACAATTTTCACATTGTTTCGACCGAACATACTTCAATTAAGAATGGAGTAACAACCCCTTATTTGCGTCATTCGATAACAAAACCAATATATTCTTGGCCTCGTTTACCACCATGTGGGCTCGACTAAAATTGTATGGGGTTCTCGACAAATTAAACGAGAACGTGTTGTATTCGATACAGACAGTGTCATTTTCAAGACAAAGAAGTCGGACGACTTGAATTATCTCCCATAGTAATTACCTGGGTGAATTGACCAATGAAATCTCCCCACAGAACGGCTACATTGTCGAATTCGTTTCGGGGGTCCTAAAAATTACGCTTACCGCACACTGTCGGAAAAGAAGAATGCAAAGTAAGGGGATTTACCTGAACTGGGTAAACTCGAAACTTATCAATTTCCATGCTATTAAGTCGATGATTGTACCTCACACGACCGACAAATTGAAATTGTCAACCCTTGCAAAATATCGAGAGACAGCAGAAAGAGAAAATTGTTAAACAGGGTTGAAACTAAAAATTATAAGAATGGTTTATACCAAAAGGAGAATTCTTCCTAATTTAACACATTGCCATTTGGATTTTGAATGTAAGAAAAACCCGAGTTTTTATGTCTATGTGTTTTATTGAATACACACAAATAAAATGATCAAGACACTAGTATTCGTTGTTATTACACTGTCAATTTGTGAGCCAGGGAACGTTTTTTCTTCCGGCGAACATCTGGAAATATCCAGAGGTTTCCCAACCTTCATCTCTTACTTGTGACATAACCCGTTCCCAAGATTTAACAAATTAGTTTTATCCATTAAGTCACTTGTCCGATTGTACTTGATCTCTGGGGTTTGCCTCAAACTTTATCGTTTTCCTCGTGAATGACGCTATCCACAGTGTTCCAATTTTTTTAAGTAAACGTTCATTATTCACTTTGTACACAGTATCATTTGTTCCTTCGCCATTGCCCTTTGATACGTTGAACAAAGGTTTAAGTAAAAGCGCACTAAAGAATATGTTTATTCACTAGCATGCAGCGTTTTCTCTTGTTTGGCTGACTTCTCTGGATCCCAAACCGAATGCATTGATTCGTAAGGTTTCAGTTGGTTTATATACTTTTTAGTCAATGGATAAGGTTCCGGTGTAAATGTTAAGTGCTATCTTCCACCTATCACAATGTACTGTTCACTGGATCAGGCTTTAATGATTACTTTTTGCTTGGGTACTGTCTGCACAGACAAGAAAATTTCAGAAAGCCTTCGTGTTTCTCACCGTTTTGCTTCATGTTTTGAATAAATGGACAAATACATCAAAGATCGTTCTTATTTATAGAGGTTGGTAAATAAATCAATCCTCTTTCACCCGGAAGATGTGAGTTCTTAACTGGTAACTACTCTGGTTTTGTGTAGGTTCCAGGCAAACATGTAAGATAACCGAAATTCGGTCGAGTCGCCGGATTCATAGGCTGCTTTGAAAGAAGGAACTTGACCTGGTAAGATCTGAGATCCAAAGGTGATGATTCTAGTCGAGAACTACGGTAATTCTTAAAACAAAAATGAATTAGACAATTCAGGGAAATAGTCCTGGCGTATTTTCCGGAGGATATAGGTTCTGGGACATGCATCACGGTGGTCACGTTTTCTATGATGAGATGTCACCGTGAACAAAATGCACACAATCTTGAGATTGCGCAACTTGTAACATGAGATTCATCCATAACAACTATAGTGTGATTTACACCCTCTGTGTACTGTTCTATGTCTTCTTCGTGGGGCAAACCCTTGGGTGGTAATGAAGGTTTGGTATCGCTTCTCCAATTTCTCGAACAGATAGGTTGCATGTTCAGAAATATAGCATAGTATTATTCTATCACCCGGCATAGAAAACATACCATTGGCGTTTTGTAAGTTTTTTAGTAAAATGCGTTTTTACCGCTTTGTGTGCTACCACATATCAGAATGTGGTAGGTGCCGAAAACGGATAGCCAGGAAGAGTGTTTTCACCTAATCATTTACATAGCTCTCTGTTTCCATGTTTCTCATCTCACGTAGCCAAAGTTTTCCTCACACTGAATTCAGCGTTGTGCTACTCGTACATAATATAACATGTTAACATTTATTCAACTGGCAGTAATAGAAAAAATCTCCCTGTATTATGTTTCATGATTATTTTAATCGATACATAGAATATCATGCAGAAAACGTTTACAAAATCATCATGATTTAATGTCTTTTTGAAAATAAAGCATACACATCAGATTTAACGAGTTTATTTTGAAACACAATCTTGCATTCAAACATCCCAGACATAGTCCACACAAGTCGGAATTCCGAGGTTGAAGTCGTATAGACTTTGAATTTACTTGTACACTGTTTTTTCTTCACAAAAGTTG
>CAJDSM010018672.1:0-13930 GCA_903981925.1 Ostrea lurida
ATATATCTATAAAATATATACAGAAAACGAAGGTTGCGTATGAACTTAACCCATTGGCAAATTGTATTAGCAAACTAGGCGGTTTTAACAACCATAGAATTTGCAAAATGTTAACTTTAGACGAGGTTGTTGAAACTGTTACTTTTCATGATCCCACCTCTGGTGTGTCCAGGGGTCCGTGATTGCCCACCTCTTGTTTTTGTATTCTATTTAGGACTTACGAGATTGATCACTGTTCGTTATCTTTGCTTTTACTTCTAAGTAGGTGTTGAAGACTCTATGTATATACATATTTGTTACACATTTCGAGTAAAAAGTGTGAGGAATTAATAATTTGCTGTTAAAGGTTGTTTAAGTAAAATAGTACTGTGTTTGATATCATTGATTCGTTAAGACCTTTTTACTTGTTATAACGATTGTTATTTTTTAAACATAAAATGGAATTATAAAAATATATATATAGGAAATTAAAATCCCTGAAATATGAAAATTTGCAACTTTAAATTGCTTGCTAGAGTCTTGGAGAAGAGTTTAATGGAGAAACATTGTACTTACCACTAATATTTCCACAAAAGAACCTGTTGTTTCCTCAACTATTGAAGAAAATATAAAATTTACCACATGCAGATTTTCAACAACCATACATTAGAAAGTTATAGGCGGACAAATTATAGAAACATGAAATTTTGAATTAAGTAGTAAAACTCTTGCAAGATGGGTTGAATGGAATCTAAACAAAAGCAAAAAAAAAAAAAAAAAATGAAAAATTAAATTAACAAAAAACAATACAATAAAAAACCCAATTAAACAAACAAACGAAAACAAACCTATAAAGAAATAACAAAAAAAAGAAAAACAAAACAAACAAACCAAAACACCCCCCCCCCCAAAAAAACCAATAAAGAAAGAAACCCCAACACAAATAAAAAAAAAAACAAAACCAAAACAACCCCTCCCCAAAAACAAGGAAGTTTCGGCTTGATGCTTGAGAACGAGATATTAATAGAAAACACCACGCGGACGGATGGGAGAATGAACGTAATAATATCAGTGAACAACAATACTTTATCACGGGCGTGTAAAAAGTTAATGTCCTATAATGAATATCATGATTGCATATCCCTTTTTAGCCCAAGCAATATGTAACGGAAATCGACTTTTAAAGTACAAAAATATTTGTCCTATATCTACGAGAGAAAATAATTCCCTGGAGCCTGTTTCATCAAAGGTCGTACGCCCAGCGTAACTTTACGCCAGGCGTAAGTCCCGGACTAACACTAAATCTAAGACCAATTCATGTTTCATCAAAGAGCGTAACATTACACCGACTTTAAGTTAAGCCCAAATTTCACACCTGGTCAGAAAATACGCCCGACTAAATATTGGCGTAAGCCCTCTGACTAGCCTTAAATTAGGGCGTAAGTCTACGACCTTTGATGAAACAGGCTCCTGGATACTTATCAGCTAGCGTGCCAATGGATGCATCGACTTCTTGTTTCTAAATTGGATTGACTGATGCAACTTAATTTTATACTTGTGTATTTCAAAAGCATTTATCCATTTGTTTTATTACATTCATGCCATGATATAAAGACAAATTGAATAAAGCACGCGTTTAAAAATACCCAACAGAAATAAGAAAATAATTATCAAACTCTTCTATTCACATTATTTTAGATGTTTTTTTTTGCAAATGGCAGAATAACCCGTTTAGTAGAACAATTTGTACTTGTCAGACAACAAGTTGAAACGTATCTGTTATTTTTCAATTTTTAGCCGGGTACCTGGCTATAGGCATGGCCTGCTCTGCGCGTAGTAATCTGGAAGTGACCCCCAACAACCACCAAAATAAACTTACGCTCTTCATAATCAATCCATCGTAATTTGTTTTTGAATGCTAAATCCATGATAACTCTTTATTATTTCAAACCAAGTTTTGATATCAAAAACATTTGAAAGCGAAGACATTTTGTAGTTGTGTAGCGGACAGTTTAAAAGGAAACTTGTACTTCTCTCTGGTGAGCTAGCGAGGCTTTTCTTGCAATGATGTAGAATTTCTATCTTGTTCACGCAAGTTAAGCAACGGTGAGCATGGTTAGCACCGGGATTGGTGACCGCTACATGTTACACTTGAGAATTTTTCACTCATATGGAGACGTCACCATTGACGGTTTTGTGGGGAATTTTTTTTTTCAATACAGTACCCGGCTATCAGTATACATATTGTTCATGATATTACAGGAGCTATTTCTCTGCATGGTATTTTGATTCCACAAATAAGTTTGGCATTTTACGAGATGTGTTTTAGGGTAAGAATATTTTGATAGTTCCTGGCTGTCGCAAGGGAAGCACATGGAATTAACTCCTGTAGGAAAGAAGGGGAGAAAACTATTTGGATCAACAGTAGATCTAAAACGAGACCATGACATTACTTGTCAAATAATCTAACCACTGCGCTATGCAGGCCGATATACGAAATACATATTTTAATACACTATGAGATAACTACTACGGATTACTCCGTTCACCTGATCAAGACAATGGGTTCACGGCGGGTGTGACCGGCCAAGAGGGAATGCTTCCTGATCCGACCTCTGGTGTGTCCAGGGGTCCTTGTTGCCCAACTCTTGTTTTTGTATTCTATTTGGGACTTTCGAGATTGATCACTGTTCGTTATATCTTTGCCTTTACATTACAGAATCTCAACTGTTTCGTAGATTATGCAGGATCTCTTCATACTAAGGATATGAAAATTGATTTTAGAAACATGTTCAAAACATTGCATAAGATTTAAATAAGTACGTGACTATGACTACGAAGCATAAGCAAGATGACATAAACATTTTAGCTATAATATCGATTAATTTGACTTACCATGAGAATGGGAATGCGAACTGAAGTAAACAACATCAATGTAACTAATATAGTGTTTGTTACGTTAGAGATATTTGCTTCCTGGTTTCAACACAGTTGAATGTTATATTTATGACATCCGGAAACCAATCTAAGTAGCTCCATATCAAGAAGACAAATCCACTCAAAGAATTTAAAATCTCTTGACACTAATGTATTCGATTTAAGTTTGGGTTCTTCTCATGATGATTTTTATCGTCGACAAGGAATGTTCACTCCTCCTAGGAACCTGATCCCACCTCTGCTGTGCCCGGGGACCCGTGTTTTCTCGGTTCTTGTTTTTTTATTTTGTTAGAGACTTACGAGATTGAAAACTATTCGTTATCTTCGTCTTTTCATTTGTATATAATAAAGGTGAAGATAAGCAGTCAGAATCCCAGAGACAAGCATGGACATGTCGGTGGTGAAAACCGGGTGAAAGGTTAATTCATGTACTGAGCTAAACACAATACAAACAATAGCAACAGCAATAACAACAACACCAGAAGGGTTGATTATGCTGTCGGGTCAACGACATTAAACAAAAATGGCAAACTAATTACAATTATGAACGAATTTAGAAAATCTAACTACTGATGAACAACTGCTATCATTTGATTTCTAAATAACTTACAAAATGTTTAACAACAATGGCTCTGCGAGCTAATCGCCTTTTCTGGAATCTGCTCAACATGCTAAATTAGCATAGGTCTATTAGGTATATTACATTTATTTCAACATTTCACTTCGTAAAACGGGAAAAAAATATACATACATACCGACAATCTGTAAAATGAGAAAGCACTCACTAGAGAACTGCATGAATAGTTAAACGGACCAATCATAAGCACATGAAATCAAATTTTGAATTAAGTGACAAAACACTTGCAAGAGAGGTGGAATGGGTCAAAATGATTAAGATTGACCCAAAATAATTTATGCTTAATATGAAACTAAAAAAGAAAATCCCAAACGCACATACTGGCAGTTTGCAAGAAGGATGGAAGAAGAATCGAATTTTAAGACATCGTTGTATCAGAATACCTTAATAACGGGGGAATAAAAAAACAGGATGTGCACTACAACGAATACCATGACTGTGTATCTTATTTATCAGAAGATTCTTTGAATAACGAAAACGATTTTTTTTTAAGAGGAAAGAGTTGTCTCGTGTTTAAGAGTTAAATTATTTTCCTTGATAGGAATAGGTTTCGAAACAATAAGCGCTCGGATCCTAGTTAGTGGATTGGATAGATTTATGAAATTTTTCGTTTTATGCTCAACCATTTTAAAAGTGTTTATTTTTCTTTATATATGCATACCTCGAAATAATGGACGAATCGAATTACACACGTTTTTACCAAAAGAAAAAAATAACAACTCAATCATTCAATGTTTATATTTACAATATTTCAGATTTGATTGTGGGAAATGTTAAAGTAATGTCCTATACCGTAATATTTCCCCGTACTTTTAAAGCATTGGAAATGTCTTTATTATATCTGATTATTCGTTACATTTCAGGTGCAATTCATTTGCATTGTACTTTGTTCTTACAATAGCGTCGGTTATAGTATGAAATCTGTTTTAGAGTTAGCAGATTTAAATAGTTCCTGGCTGTTGTAAGTACAGTACCTGTCCATAATACAGTACGCAAAAATGGCCGCGTAAATAAATTCTACAAACATACATGGCGTTTTGGTGGTTGTTTTTTCTCCTAAATTAAATCAAAATGTATCCTACCTTACTAGTACTTGGTTATGTAACCCTTGGCCTTTATCACAGCTCGTAATCGTGTGGGTATCGATCTGTACAAAATTTTAATCGTCTCCGAATCGATAGAGGTCCAGATTTCTTTTATCACACGAATAAGGTCTGCACGATTTTTAATTTCGTCCAGGCGGTGTTCCAGTCGAATCTTGATTGTCCTCCATACATTTTCTATGATATTAATGTCTGGTGATTGACTGGCCAGGTAATGTGTGTGGTATGTTATTCCGTGTTTTCCATTCAACAGTCTGTCTAGATTGATGCACGGGACAATTATCCTCCTGTAGTATCCAGGGGCTCGCAGGAAACTCCTTTGCGACAAGGGGCCACAAATTGTCATATAGAACCGAAATATACTTTTCAGAGTTTATATTCCTTCTACTTCAGTTAAAGTTCCAACACCATTAAAAGATAAACACCCCCAGAACATTGCCGATATGCCGGAGCGGGCGAATGGCTGCTGTACATTCCAAGAAAGTCGGGCTGAAATCTTTCTCCAGGCTTTCTCCAAACGTAAATTTTTCTGTCCTTGCCTTAAAACAACTTTCATCTCATCACTAAATATGACTTGATTCCAGTTTCCCTCCACTGTCCACCCCAACTTTGATCTACACCAGGAAACACGGTTTTGACGATTGACTTTCGAAATAGTTATTTTCTTTGAAACTGAGCACCGCTGGTATTTCTGCTCTTTTAACCTTCTTCTTACTGTTCTTTGGGACACTTTCTCGGGTACTGATTCGTTAAATTTATCAGTTAAATCTGACAGAGTCTGACGGCGATTTTTTTTACCAACCTCGACAAGACGGCGATCACCTCTTTCGCCCACCGATCGCTTTCTACATGTTCTTCCTTTATTTTTAACAGAACCCCTCTCAGCATTTCGTTTCACAACTTTCTGGATGGAATTTGGACTTACTCCGATAATGTCTGAAATTTTCCGGCTACTAAATCCACTCTCAGTCATTTTAATTATGGTCTGCTTTTGCTCTGTTGACAGGTCTTTTCCTCTCGGAGCCATTTTGTTTGACGTATGTTTTGATGCTAATAATAAATACACGGGACTTCTTACAGTGCGTGACGTCAGATATGATGCTAACTTATGGATACATGTAACTGTCATATCTTATAACCTCACAACGACGGAGAAAATCGAGAAAAAAAACGCCAGAACATAATTTCTTTTATTTACAGCGGCCATTGTGCGTACTGTATTATGGCCAGGTACTGTAAGTATGTGAAATCATCCCTTGTAGCAAAGGAGGGGAGAAAAAAATCCTTTGATCATCACACCTTTAATCAATTATTAGTAGATAATCTAACCAAAGTGCTAACCTGGCTAATATTACAACAATACACACTATTCAAAAGTACTTTGTAAGTTATACAAGAATTCATCGAATTGAATATATCACAATTAGTTTTAGAAAAATGTCAGAAACGTCACGCATGACCTCTATAACTGTCTGTGACACAGACATAGACGCACACTAACATTCATTTAAGAAAAAGCGAAATTGGTTTTTCTTACCGCTCAAGTTTCAATGAAAAGAACCCAATTAAGGTATTTGCCAGTACTGCAGTACTTTGTGATAATCACAGTATTCACTTCCTATACCCATCTCAATTTAATAAGCTATTGCGGACCATCGGAAACTGATACAACAAATTATGTATTAAAAAAGGAAATAAATTCAAAATCTCTTGACGTATGCATTCAATTTAGATTTGGGTTCTCCTCATGATAATCTTCATCACACCATATATGTATAGAAAAATATAAAAACGATGATTAAAACAATCTCTGAGTGACAAGTGAAAGACACCCCCCCCCTCAAAAAAAAAAGAAGACCCCCCCGAGAACAACAACAACAACAACAACCACAAAACAACAACAAAAAACCCCAACAACAAAACAACTGCTACCAAAACACGCAAAAAGGGTTAAATGTTTGGGTCATAATATAAGACAAAGTATAATGATACTCTGATCTATATGACTTTGTTAACTTTCTGTATCCACTAGCAATACTTTACTGTCAACTTCCCATATTTATATAGCAACATTCCATTATCACTTGCATATGGTGTTTATGTTTCAATTGATTCGGTACGCAAGAACTTGCTTTGCGCATGATCAGTGATTAAATGAAGTTGATATTACAAGGGTTTCAACAGTCACGTTTAAAGTCAGCATTTCGAAAACTCTAGTGTTATTATATGTATAAACATGTAGAAATTTTGCCGATGCAATCTGTCATTGGGTCGACTGCTGTCTGACGTGTTTAATACCAATTGTTAGGCCGATCTTTTTACACTAAGTTTGTCTGCGCGTTGCCTCAATTTCCTGATTATGATGATGGGATTGCCACGGCTGTTACCGGTCGACAGAGGATGCTTACTTCTCCTAGGAACCTGATCTCCCCTCTGGAGTGTCGAGGGGTTCGTGTTTGTCCAATTCTTATTTTGTATTCTGTTTCGGATATACGAATTTGATCACTGATCGTTATATTTGCCTTTCCATTGTAGTCTCTCACAGTGTTTACTAGAATGACTATTGTTCACAGCCCTTATCTAATATTGGATGACGTTATTGTAAAGGCATGGTATTGTGAATGGCGACTGTCTGTTCGTTGGCTTGAAGTATTTGACTTGTTTTATGATTACTTTTTTGCAAGTGATGTTGTATGTCATTGATACTCTTGCCTCCTTTTTTCGTTATTTTAGGCTAAACCGCTCCCGCTGTCTAACATTTTTTTTTTTACACTTAATCTGTTTGGATAGTTCCCCGTCTTATATGTAGCTGCTGCCTTCTCAAAAACTTATCTGAACGAGCCTAAGTAACCCTGATGGCATAAGTCTTATGCAGTAGTTATTATTGTTCTGGTTATACTAGAGATTTGTTAGTTTTCTCTATGAGATGAAATGTTTAGGTTGTAAAAATACATTTGTGGTTAATGTGAGTTTCCCAATTGAAATCAGATGTTACAGTACAGCCTTAATATTTTGCTAATGTATCATGTTGTTGTTTAAATGTATTTATACAGAATTTGCCTTCTTAGTTAAGATATTGTAATAACTTTAGACTTGTCTGGATGAATTTCAATTTTCCGATTTGTTTTCCTAATTTGACAATTTTATTAAGGTTTCCTTGAAGTATTTAATGATACTTTTCTGTTTTATTTGTGATTTTACCTATTGTGTCAGACTGCAAAACTAATGGTTGGAGGCAAGTCATTGATATATAAGGGATAGTCACTAAGTAACCAGCCTATCCCATTTCCGATTGACCGAGACGGTCACAATTTTCATGCCTTGCTTCAATGCATGTTTCATTCCTGGGTACAAAATTGCACGGGTATGGAGTTATTGTTTTGCCAAGCATGGCTAGTGATACAAAGGCATACTAAAGTTAAGAAACGTACTATCATTCTGTACTGGGATTTAAAAGGTAGCACAAGCAAAAGAATACACGGCGTGTTAGCAAATATTCATGGATCCTCTGCACCATCTTATGCGTATGTTAAATTCTGGATAGGAGAATTCATACGCAATAGAAGAAGTTTAGAAAATGAAGCCAGGTCTTGAACGCCCACTGGATACCACCGACGAAGAAATGTGTAAGAAAGCTCAGGATCTAGTATACTGTGATAGGCGAATGCAGGTCGACGAAATTGCGCATTTCACACGATAGCGTTTCCACAATTTTACTTGGTCGTTTGGATATGTGCAAGGTAACAACCAGTCGGATTCCCAATCCCTTAGCGATAAGCAAATGACAACCAGAACATCATTATGCAGCGCCATGTTAAAGTAAATTCGGTTAAAAGTTGATTTTCTTTTGCATCTGGTGACGGTAAATAAGACTTGGGTTCATTATTATGAGGCAGAGAACAATGCTCAATGTCGTCAGTGGGTAGGGCCTGGGTCCTTGAGTCCAAAGATGTTCAAGATGCAACCATCTGCTGGCAAAGTGATGGCCATAATATTTTGCGACACGAAAGGTGTTATTATTGGATGTTTTACCTCAGAAACGTACAATAACTGGAGTGTACTATGCAAACTTGCTTGACTAGCTGAGAACCGCCATCCGTGAAAAACGCCGAGGTCAACTCTTTAGAGAGTGCATACTTGCAAAATTGCTATGTATGTTGTAGAAGGAAACGAATATGAATTAATACCACATTCTGTATATTTGTTTGACCTACCTCCTAGCGACTTCTTTCTATTCCCAAACTTGAGAAAGGATAATCATGGACGCCATCCCGGTCTGACAAAAAAGTCATGACGGTAGTGGAGGGGTGGGTCAATGGAAAGGATCCTGACTTTTTCTGTTCTGGGTTTACGACACTTGAACTCCATTGGTGGAAGTGCACCACAATGGAGGGCAATTACATCGAAAATGAAGATGTGGATTTCAACCGGAAATAAATTATTCTGATAACTTTTGACTTTCCCTTGCAGAGGAATAACCTAGTCCCGAGAATGGAACTCTGAGACACTCCCAGGTCTGGAGTTTTCCACTCTACAACCACTACACACGGTCGATCCTTTACGAAATCCATCTGTCCAATTCCTTGCTTTCCATGATTCCATTGTAATGTAATATTTGCGATAATAAGTTTGTGAAAGGCCATTGAAAAATGAAATATGAGTAAGTCTGTTAGATTTTCTACACCCCGATATATTTGCAACGTTGTATTTGCATTAAAGAAGTTGTTTCACAAGAACGTTTACTTCTAAAACCGTTTTGAAGGGGGTGGAGGGAGTGTTTCTCAGCCTGACCCATAATGTGATGTAATTTGTAATTCTTAGGATCCCTTATTTACAGCACACAGAAGGAAATCGGACGGTAGTTAGATGCTAAGTTACGTTGTCCTGTCTTAAATGCAATTGTTATACTTGCTATTCTCCAGTTTCATGGAGCATCGCCAGTTTCTAAAGATTCTATGAAAATGGTGGTTCAAAAACTAATCATACGCAGAACATGCTTGAAATAGGTTGATAGTGGTTATAAGTTCCGCACTAGTTAAGTTTTCTATACTCTTTCTAGTTATTTTGCCACTAGTAGTCTACCTAAATCTGTATAGTTGAGTTTATTAGCAATAGTAGTCTTCCAGAAATTCACTTCAGAAGTTCAAATCAGACTTTGGATTAGATCCAAAAATAGTGGATTACTTTTGATTTATTATGTCGCAGAATCTATACTGTGTTCCTGAACGTCTCATATTTAAACCAAACCCCAAGTTTTACATTGAGTACTATATGACATAAGCTAAAATACCTGCAGCATCAACATTTAACGTTCGACACACACTAATGATATATCATAGCCAAAAGCCAGTAAGGGAGAAGATCTTTGCATGAGGGGAGGATACTGCTACGTTTTAGAAATTCCCAATATATTGTGACACTATATTGAATTCTATTTATCTCTGTGTATAGAATGCCTCCTTATATTTATTCATAAAGATGTTCGCAAAGACGGTTGTTTCCAAAGATCCACAAAATGAAAATTGCTAAATTTAAGAAAGCATTGTTTGAATATATAAAAATAAGTTCCCCAAAATTTTATCTACCTGAGCCAATATACCTTGTAGACCCAAATCCGCCGACATGACTATTTACATACATGTATTATACAAAATCTCGCTCTCTTCTCTCTACTCTGCCTCTCCTGCACCTCCTCTCTCTCTCTCTCTCTCTCTCTCTCTCCTCTCTCTCTCTCTCTCTCTCTCTCTCTCTTCTCTCTCTCTCTCTCTCTCTCTCTCTCTCTCTCTCTCCACAAGATCAGTTTTATCGTATCCTCATTTGTCTCGTTTCAATACTCTAAACTTGATTAAGTTGTATTAAGTTGTTTGTAATCACAGACCAAAAATATGGTAGTGTTCAGCGTCAATAATGTGTTCGTTTATCTTACTAGAACCACAGTATTACTGCATTGTAGTGGTTCGTGCGTTACCAAGGTAATTTTCTATTGTACATTTCACTTTGTCCGTTTATCGTTTTCGTATATGGTTGCACCTTTTATCCTTCGTTTCATTTTATAAGTTGATTTCTTTACCATTCCATCATTTCTATCTAACTTGATCATACATTCCTTCCACAGTTTCTTCATAAGGATTACTTTCACCTTTCTGGCCAACATGCAATTCGTCATAATTTGTTGTTGAATGCGGTTTGAGATCCATATAATCCGTATTCGTCGCGTCAATATTAACATAGTTCATATCCGTGTCCTTCGAATTCGTTTGATTCTTGTTTTGATTCCTAAGACCTCTTTTTCGTCTGTGAATTAGAATACATAATGCTCATTCAACTGAACGATTAAATGAATGGAATAAAACATTTATTAATTTATGAGGTGCAAAGATCAAAGTGCATATATCGTTGCAAAACAAATGCTGTAGTAAGCATTTAAATCGTCTATTCTACGGATGTAAAACGTTTTACCGTATAAAGAAAATTGCTGCAGTTGCAAAGCATCCAATGAAAATGATGGTCACTACCACGGGGATAACTACACGTAGGGTGTTACTGGAGTCTGAAAAACAATTTAGTATTCTTACTTGCAGCACTTCTACCGCTAGTACTGATTTTAAACGTTCAGTAAATACTCGTATTCAGTAAATATTGGAATAGAAAATAATATCTTTCAACCGTTGTACTACTTTAAATGGACATGGACACGTTTTGAACTAAACATGTTAAAATTTTAAATTGCCAATTTTGATGTTTGAAATGCTTAATCAAGTTATTTTTAGTGGTCAGCAAAAATTTGAAAGTCAGTTGTTGAGTTACAAGTAAGACACAGCGCTCACGAATATTCGTTATGTACACAAGATTACAAAAAGATTACTTCACCAAAAATATCATGTTTAAAATAGCATGAGATGCGAGAAACACTAGGATATGTTGAGTTGTGCTTAGAATGAACATCTGATTTGAAAAAGAATCTGCTTTAAATGGAACGTTTAGTATCATATTCAACAATATATACATGTAAGTAAAATCATGGCTCGGACCTTGTTTACATAACAAAGAATTGTAAGTGCTGTATCTCACTTGGAAGTCAACAGATGACGTTAAGATTTTCCTGACCATTAGAAATACATTAGTCAAGTATTGCAAACATTAAAGTTGGCAATCTAAAATTTGAACATTTTTAGTTCAAAACGTGTCCATGCCCCTTTAAAGTCACTGTAGCCAAAATCTGCACCATTAAGTCTTACTACAGGTCTCGATTTGATGCGAACTATAATTCCATATAAGTTCATAAAAATTAGAAATTTTTGAAACGTAGTAGAATCCCCCTCATGCAAAGATTTTCTCCTTTACTGGCTATTGGCTTGAAATTAGACTTTTCCTTGGCTTTTTCTATAATATTCTGTTTTCATTGGTCTTGGCTTTCCAAACTTTTAAGCTTCGAGCATCGCATGAAAATTCTTTTTTAGAAATGTGTCACATACGGATATCCTTTGATCCACCCTACTTTAACAATTTTATTAGTTCTTGACATGTTATTTTGATAGATATTTTCTATAAATCTGTTATATTTTGCTGTAGTATGCAACTGGTAGAGATACTGATAATCATGAATTGATTATTTTCAAGGAAGGCATTCCATTGCACAAATTTTTATTTTTGGTTCAATCAGTGCTCGAGAAAAAGATGTTGTAAATGAATGCAGCTCTACTTTTACTATCACTTTATTTTACCAGTGGAAGGTCCCGAGATTCGAATTTGCAATGCACAATGTATTGTTAAATGTACATGTAGGCCACCAGTTCCGTGAAATTGATATAAAACTGTCAAGGAAGCAAATTCTACAAGATACACTGACGTGCATACACTAGTAAGCAATAAGATTATAAAATTTGTCATTACGTTTTGACATCTATTTATAAAGCCAGACGGTCTGAACCGTTATCATAGTTTTACACTGAAAATCCCAATAGAATAATACTATAAGTATTATGAATTACTTACCAGTCACAACTTGGCTATTGGTGCGATCTGCTGAGAAATTTCTCGATGAAGACGTCGTGAATTTGATGGATGTCTCTGCGGTATATGAAACGGACTGTGTTGTTTCAAGTTTGTTTGTGGTTGTAGAACGCTCTGCGATTATAGAACTGAAACCCTTAAATGAAGACATTAGTACATTCATTGTATAGTTTGAAATATGGCTTATGATGCTATAATATCAGATTTACGTTACATTCAAGTATCAAATTTTGAATGTTAGGGGCCTAGTTTTAATTTCATGCCATTCTCATAACACTATAACTAATGCAATGATAGCTGCTACGTACATGTAATGCTTGGGTCACAAAGATCGGCCGGTATCCGAGTATAGGAGGTAATCGGGAGTACACCGCTGGTTTTCGCCATTTTTCCGACATCGGTCAACACCGGTCAAAAAAATTTGTCACGCATCAATTACATAAATGGCACCGTCCGGAGGCCGTCCAAAGACCATCCGGTAATCGTACGGCATCTGTTTCCAGAGAGATTGATTGATTGATTGACTATGTATTGTTTTACGTCCCACTCGAGAATATTTCACTCATATGGAGACGTCACCATTTGCCGGTGAAGGACTGCAAATTTAGGCCTGTGCTCGGCACTCGAGGCCTTTGAGCAGTGAGTGATCTTTATCGTGCCACACCTGCTGTGACACGGGACCTCGATTTTTCCGGTCTCATCCGAATGACCGCCCCATTCAGTCGCCTCTTACGACACGCAACTATTCTAACCCGGACCAGAGAGAAATGTTTGCAGTCCGGTGAAGCAGTAATTAACGGCCGGACTTCGGCCGACTTCTTATACTAATCGGCCGTTTATCCTATGATGTCCGGGATATAACCTGCCTATTCACCGTACATCGCACGAATATCGCTCAAGTATCCTACGTACAACGAACGATGGTGTCTCTCGTGTAGAAATTCGCTTATAATGTTGTACACTGCGACTGACGGATGTTTATATGTCCGTCCGATGCCTGGCCGATGTCCGGTTCTAGCTGGCCGGTGACCAGCCGATGTCTGTAACATATCTGGTCCACATCAGTTCAAGACGGTCGGACATCCGATGGGTTACTTTACAATGTGAAACAGACTTCGGCGGCATATCGGCCCATGTTCGGTCCGAAACTTAAAAATTTCTTCTTTTGAGGCTTACATACAACCGACCAATTACCGCTCGATTCCCGGTCGGATATCGGACGATACTTTAGACATGTGGCCGATTATAAAAATCTACGGGA
>CAJDSM010018676.1:0-12105 GCA_903981925.1 Ostrea lurida
ATACATGTACTAAGTTAATTTCATTCTATGAACTATTTACAACATGCACTGTTGCTAGCCCTTATTGAAATACAGCCCTTCTGGCGATATTTTCTGGCATTATTGCAGCAATATTGTAGTACACTCTGGCCATACATTGCAGCAATATTGCGGTAATATCAGATTTCGTATTTAAATTTATGTAAATTAGATTTGCGGCAATATTGCAGAGAAATGTTGCAGCAAATATTGCTGCAAAGCATATTTTGAAAACTAGTTGCGACAGTACTGCTGCAAAGCATGTTGCGGCAATATCAGATTTCGTATGCTAATTAGATTTGCGGCATATTGCCAGAAAGGATTTGCGGCAATATTACTGCAACGCATTTCCAACTTTTCTGTGGTACCTAGTATTCTTGCAATGCAACAGTATAGGTTAATTTTATATTGTTACAAACTGCCTACAGAGTACAGAATACAGTAATGTATATACAATATAGAAAAAAAAGAGGTATTTTTAATTACCATATTACAATTTATTTTTTAACAAGTTGCAAAAAGGTTCCCATTGGATAAATACAAGAAGTTTTAAATGCATGTCTTATCAAGCAATCAAAACTGATTTGACTCAGAGATATTTACAGCAGTTGACATTCTAGCACAATTGCGGCTTATTTTTTATTTTTTTTGTATAGTACAGTTTGCTGTGGCATGTAACTGTTACTTGTGGTATATTCTGGCATTAACTGCAAGTTGGTGGCACAGTACAAGACACAATTCCATAGTTACATACCTTACTTACCAAATTAATGTGCCTAAATAATTAAAAACATATACAATGTTACACAAAGATAATACAATAACATACAGCCAGGTATACACAACATACTAAATAGTAAAATATATAATATGTATAAATCAATAAAAAAGATCCGACCTACCAACCTGATTTTTCCCCCAGAGGTGACAGTAACATGCATAAATTTTTTGGGGGAGGGCTCACAATCAATGTAGGCCTAAAATAAAAATAGCTGAGTTTCCGCTTACCGACCGACCCTATTAAATTAAAACCCCCATATGAACCCATTGAATTTTTATTTGAATTTTGGAAAAAAAAAAAGACATATTTATCTTCCTGGTCCATGACGATCGATAGTTTGGTAAGTTCGGGTAGAAAATGAGGTCAGCCATGGGTATCTGACAGCAGTCAACATTACTTACAATCCAACTTAAAATCAAAACTTTATTTTGAAAGTATGAAATTCAATAGAACATATTGTATTCAATGATAATTAAATCACAATGAAATCAATAGGTGCAGAGTAATTTTCTTGTTTTAATTTCATTAATGTTTGCTATTGAAAATTAAAATTAAGAAATTAAATTTAATTCCTACATGTAACTCTATTTATTTCTGAAACATTAGCGTAAACACAACTATTTTTAAATTTTCGCCGTATTGTCAAATGTCCACAACAAATCTTTGTCAGTCAGGATAAACTGTAGGAGTTTAAGGTGGCCCACTACATCTGGGAAAAGTTTCTCAAAACAGCAAGATAAAGATTTAATTATGAAAGATATGATGATATATATATTTATTCATGTGAAATGGTGGAAAATTTGAAATTTGAAAACAAAAATATGATTTTTCAAAAATTCTCGCAGTAAATATGAACAAAAGTCCTGGCGGATTCGAACTCGGACCTCGCGTATTACCAAACCGATGTTTATCCTACTGAGCTTATGAAGTTATACAATCTAATTGATCGAAACAAGTTATTTCACAAACTATTTTAAATCGCCATCTTGTGACGTTGTGTTATAAAAGTACAAGCTTTAGTGTAGTGGCTACCTTAAATTCGGTTCACAGTTCACAGACTGAGTGGGTCTGCCTTCGTAGTGGCCACAATTAATTGGTGTGGAGGGTGCATGAAATTATTTAAAAAGATTATTGAAATTATAAATTATAGTCCTTCAAAATTGGTACAGCGAACTTGTGCCTTGAAGCCATTAGATGTTTTTAGTGACACAATCCCTAGCGGCATGTACTCCACTCCCTGATAGTTTGTCGGAGGAATGTCAGAGAATAATTTCCAATATCATCAATGCACTGAAACATCAATGGTAACTTGGAAGCAAGATGGTGAGAATGCCTTTGCCATCATAATGTTGGTGTTAGTTTCCCCATTTTTGTTTACGGACCATGTTGTTGTTCATGATCACAAATACCTGTTGCAGTCTTGACGTATCAGACTCACGTGGAAAGTGTACAAAACTGAATTGGTGTCAATCATCTTTGAAAACTAGGCGATATACACGAACAGTACACTTAGGTCGCATGTACGATAATTTTAAATTGGACAAAAACCTTTATGTCAATTGTCCCACCATATTCTGAAAAGTATAAATTGCAAATTACGAAATATATCATAAAAGACCTGACTATTAAAGTAGTGGCATGTTGTGCACCAAAAGTTGACATGTAGCACATGGAGGAGCTATGTAATTTTCGTTGGCGATGAATATATTATTATTAATATATGGAGCAAAGTCTATTTACATGGACGTCGTGCAAATAGCCTATAAACTAATTAGAGAGGTTTAGCAAACAACTTGTAATCGTACTTGTGTCAGTCACACGTACACATTACATTTCTTTGTTAGCACTTGCTATGTGTAATACGTGTACCTGTAAAACAAATTAGGTTTTCAAAAATAAAGACACGTGTTTATGAACAGTGAACACCCTAAAGATTTTTCTTACCCCCGAAAATGTTTTTTTCTTCCACCATTATAATGCATTGCTTTAATTAAATCTTTCAGCTTTCAGAAAATCGCACACAGCCAGAGAATTAAACAAAAATAAGAAATTATAAGCTATAAAGTTGTTACTTACGTGTTACTCTGCTTTACAAGTTTGTGGATACTTGTAGGAATATGCCGTCAACGAAACTTGAGACGAAATACACATATTTTGGGGGGATCCCCTGATACACGTACAAGTACACGTTGTTTTGCCAAACCTCTCTATAGAATTACGATTCACGTATCACCGGAGACTTAATTTTTCACATTATTCTCAACAGTCGAGTGAATAGTTTGTTGAAATATTACATTACATAAACGATCGTCGTAACTATAGGCTATAGCGTTAACAAAACGGTCGTGCGAATAGCTGATCAACAGTGATTATAGTCATTACGATATGATTACTCAAACCGTTGTGCAACACTACCAATTCATTCGAACTAGTAAATAAAACTGAACTTAATAAACCACTCACATTTCATCGGCATCAAATTTTCATTGTCGTGTGCGACCCATGGGTGCTTCTTACCAATTTCTCTTTATCTGTAGAAACCGTGGGACTGTTTTACGATGATCATGATGCTTTTGGACAGCTTCATAAAAGATGGCGTTTGTATATCGCGCCTAATTGGTCTTCCCAGAATGCAAATAGCCCGAACCCGACGCTTATATATACATACGAACCCGATCATTTTTATTTGCCAGAATGTTACCAAAATTGTTGCAGCTAGTGGCAATATTACAAACTGTATGCTGATAGCTGATCACATAGGATGTTGCCAGAAATTTTTTCTGCAGTATTTGCCAGAATGTTACCAGAAGTTGTGCAGCTAGTGGCAATACTTCACTCTTTCTGGCAGTATTGCCAGAATGTTACCAGAAGTTGTTGCAACTAGTGGCAATATTTCACTCTTTCTGGCAGTATTCAGAATGTTACCAGCAGTTGTTGCAGCAAAAATGTGTTGCTGCAATGTTGCCGTAATATCGCGGCGATATGCTGAAGACCAAGCATAACTGTTTTGATTTTTTAATTGATAAAACTGACGTTTATAATGTACTACTGTATTATAACTTTGAAGCAGAAGATTTAGTATCACCATGTGAAACCAAAGACAAAGGTGTTTTAAAATGATTTACCAGTTTCGAACAAGATTTCAAAAACTCTCCTATTTAGTCCTATTTATACATTTTTGACAAACACATTTAATGAATGTCCCAATGTTTGTACATTCACACAGATGTCTCGTTTTGACTAAGTCTTGATGTAAAATGTAGCACTGCTTCTTCTTTATTAAGGTGGTAAAAGTCACTGCATAGTGGAGGAGGTTGCACCGGTAAAAGGCACGGTAATGGTTTGCATGACTCCTGAAAGGCCAAACGTCTCCTTCATCAGGGCTGATGCATAGTCTGGAATAAATGTACTTCATTTAAATATGTTATGTATGCTTGATATCCTAATATATAGAAATATTTTCTAGCAAATAATAAAAATTCTGTTTAATTTTGATATTGGTTGTAATTGTTTTAATTTCGCATATCAAGAAAAGTAAAAATGTCGAATTTTGGAGTAAAAGTGTCATAATTTCTTCTTAGGTATCCCGAATTCCTTCATCAGTGAAAACTGAGCCTCGAAACATGTGTCACGTGAAGTGTGCACTACAAATGACCGTATACGGAGACGGACCGTGCAGTCAGCACGCGTCAGTCCACAAAACGAGTCCATTACGGCTCTCTGTCGTTTGTCCTGCGGAAAAACATGAATGGAAACGTGTCCGAATTAAGGCCTGTTGTTTCATCCTGCAACTTACGCACATGCGTCTCTTACTCTTCTTCGTTTTATTTCTGCGTTCACCTCTTCCTTGTTAAAAAAAAACGCCAATGGAGTGTTATGACGTCATGTTCTGGGTGTTATATTTTTCAGCCTCGTTTTCAGTATCATAAAGCTGTGGATTTACGAAAAAAGTTATTTTTTGTCAAATATATCGTTTATCGATTAAAATAACTTTACGGTTGATATTTATTTTTAAAAAAAGCATAAATAAACCATCTTCGCAAGCCAAGTGTCCGATCGCTTACGCTCATTCCCCCTTGGCAGATTTAGTCGCGACTGAATTGCCATCTAACGGACAATTGCGAATTGTCGCTCTTGACGGAAACACTCGAGCGAACCAATTGTATGTGTGTTTGGTTTTTATTCAGGTGTACATACTTAATGCGTGTTTATATCACCGTTAGACCCGTGGAGTTCCGGGTGTTTTTCTATCCAAAATGAGGTACCTCCGGGTTTGAATAGGTCCCCAGTATCCCCTTGCGTGTCGTAAGAGGCAACTGAATGGGGTGATCATTTAGATGAGTTCGGAAAAACCGAGGCCCCATGTCACAGCAGGTGTGGCACGATAAAGACCCCTCCCTGCTCAAAGGCCATGCGTGCTGAGCATAGGCCTAAATTTTGTAGCCCTTCACCGGCATTGGTGACGTCTCCATATGAGTGGAATATTCTCGAGTGGGGCGTAAAACAGCAATCAATCAATCAATCAATGCTGGGGTCTGATATGTCGATCAGAATGAAAGAGTTTAGTTATACAATGTTTTTCGTTTCGGTAGGTTCCGTTTCGTTTCTCACTTTACAGATACCCAAGATAGGTTCGGTTTCATGATTTCATATTACTTATTTACGAAATACCATAATTTAAACCCTGTTTACTACTGTAATGATTTTCAATGATGCAAGAGGTCTACAGCACCGGTGATCTAGAAACTCAACTACACAGCTAATACACTTTTGTCTTGGGGTGGGGATTTAGAAACTGCTTTTGGTCATGTGACCCACAAAGGGTATATAAACAGCTGCAATCAGTTCTTGGAATCAAGAGAACTTCCTCTTAACCTGTGCAGGCCACAACTTTCCCAGTACTCAAGAGTTAGGGTCTCCTCTGACATATCTAATCCTGCAAACACACTACTGCAAGCACCACACACGTACATGGAGACCAAATCCAGCGAAAGGTGGGGGAGGGAGTGAGAAATGGACCATTTGACTATCAAGTATGGAAATTCAAAAACACTTATGGGCTACCTGATCCACCAACCAAACAAGTACTGCCAATGGCCCTATGGATCTCCTTTCCTCCTACACCAACATCGGCAGTCCAATGACCAAAAAAACATAACAATCCAATACATATCAACAATTGCATTGCAACACATAGACACTCGTTATCAAGGGTTCCAAAGATCTACACTGACGGAAGTAAGGACCCCGCCACAGGTAAAGCGGGTGCAGCCGTCTATAACCTCAGTGTCCTCCACGTGGAGAGGTATAGATGCACAGACGATAAGTTGCCTCTTACGACACGCAAGGGGATACTTACTCTGTCTATTTCTTTTTTTTTTTTTTTTTGTTTTTCTACGAGTTGATTGCTCTAATTGCCGCACTCAAACTGCACACTTCCACATCCAAAGGATATTCAAAAGAAGGTTATCCTCAGTGGACCCCCTTGGTGCGTACAAACATACAAAACAAATACTCATTCATCTCACCCATTATCATCAATCCACCACCAATCTTATAACAAATCCATTTCCAATCGCACGTACCTTCACATGTTTGGCATCAAGGCACGTCAGACCGACAACATTGCCAAGCCAGCACTAGCGCATGATAAATCACGTATGGCACACCGCTTAGAGGTCACATAATTTACAGCTTCTCCATAACACATAATCAGCATATATACAAGCAAAACCTCAATTCTCCACATCAAAACTAATCCCAATCACAAACAAACCATTGGCACAAAACCTCTAATATGACACCAACTTTCAACACGACAAATCATAACACACTTAAAGGTGGGGAACAGCCAATCTTTTTTGGGCGATCGTATGAGACAATGCACCAGGTCAATACAAGCGAACACTCAATCAGCACACACACTGCCAGGTTCCAGAAACAATCGCCCATTATCTACTACACTGTCCATTACACAAGCAATAGATAAAAAAAAACCTCACACAAACACTTTAAGCAACAGGAGTCACCCCTTTTAACCTTCAAACTCTGCTAACCATATCTTCAAGCAATATTAACACAATCGTATCAGCAATACTAAACTTTATTACATCAACTGATTATTCTAATTTTATCTAATATAACGTGGAAAAGATTTTTGTGGCTTTTGGCATCACGTCAAGGCGGTAGTACCTTGGAAATGGCGGGTTGGCCAGTATCATTGGCGGCATAAAATCTATCTTAATTTCTACTACACTTTCTGCTATTAACCAGGTCCGGGTAGTGTTCCGCCCAGTTTGATTGATTGATTATTTACTGTTTTACCCACTCGAGAATATTTATCAGCTCATATGGCAAGACTTCAAACCATATTGGTGTTGATGGGACTGCAAATTAGGCCTATGCTCGGCACTCAGGGACCTCTTATGGAAGGTCACCGGGGGAGGAGGATCTTTTTCAGTGCATACACAATGCTGGATAACCACTAAGGGACCTTCCGGTTTTTCCGGTCTAATTCCCTGAAGGACCAAGCCATTTAGTCCTTTACGAACACTAGGGGAGCTGGGGACGACCTAATTCTACCCGAACCGCGCCACGAAGAACAAGGAGGGGGGGGGGGGTGGGGGGGTACGCCCCAGTTTTGAAGCAAGACTATCAGTCATTTGGCACTTTTCCTCTTTACTATCATATACTTCACAGTGTAAATTAATCCGTTATAGCTTTAAATCGGGGTACGTGATAGTGTATTCGTCGGGTTTTAAGGTTCACAGTACAAACCCACACTTGATGATTCGCGTTACATACTTTAAAGGTGTGTTTAAATTCAAAAATATCAGTTAGTTATAAAAACGTCCTATCACAGCCAATTTATCTTTTACCCACTGACTCGGTATTAAATTAAGGTGTGTTCAATATCAATCCACATCATTAGTAAAAGCCAATACCATTATATAATTTTTACTGACTCGGTCTGAGAATAATAGGGTTGTAGATCTAATAATCAAGTGTAGCTAGAAAAAGTTAATCACTAGCCTTATTTATTAACACTGACATCGGTAACTAATAAGGTGTTTAATTTCACATCAGTATGGTAAAATGCTTCATTCACCAATGTATAATTATAACAAACTGAGACTCGGAATAAGTTTTATTTTGTAAGGCAAATGATTAAAGAAGTGATCAATCTTCGTAAGTCCTAATATTATATACAAACAAGAGTTGGGCAAATCACGCGGACCTGGAAACACAGTGTTGGTGATCAGTGATGCCTAGGGGTACGTATAGCATACCCCTGTTGACGGTCACTATCCTGCCGTGAGCCACATAGTCTTAGATACAACGTAAAAGGAACAGTCCGTATGGTCAATCAGTGTTGTGTAAAAACGCTTAACATTAGTTATAAGAAACACATGCAGATCAGGATTTGACTTCAAATGTGAAAGTTAGGTCATATTGGTAAAACTAAAATTTGTTTTTAGAAGACCAATAGAAATACGAAATTCTTAGCATTATAAACGTGACTTGTTTCGACACCTAAACAACAACTTTGTATTGTAAGGATGCTTCCTATATCGATTCACAAACTGATTATATTAATACGCAGAAAAGCTTCTTGCGTATTCGTTAATAAGATTGAGGACATTACACACCATTTATGTCAGGGATGATTAGAGAACTGAATACTGTACACAATATGGGAAAAGTTGACGATGGATGAAGCTGTCACTCGAGTCGCCGTTATCTGTCATAAAGTGAATGTTGTTAGTTCCCGTTAATGTCAATGTTTCAATAATAATTTCAGTAAAAACACCAGGAGACTTGGAAGAACTCTGTGTTTCCTTGTTTATGTGTCAATAAAAGTTTCGTATGGGAAATATTATTGGTAAATCGAGAGTCATATAAATGGAAAATCATTGTATTGATAGATTAAACTGTCATATAACTCGAAATGTTTGAATTAAGAGACTTCGAAAGCTAGAGAATTCTATCTTGTATTCATTTAGTAAGCTTTGTGTGAATGTAATTGCTCAAGTATTATTTTAGAGTGAAGTAGAGTATTAACTTTAGGTATCAGAATATATGACTCATCATTAAGAGCCCATTTGGAATTTCGAAGAGTAAGAGGTTGGATCTAGCCTCGATTGCGGAAAACTACCAACGGAATATTGTAAATAGAGGAACTCAGCATTCTTGTCTTGCTTTAATAATCATGTAATATTTTCAGTAGCTACTTTGTGTGGAGTGACAGTGACAAGTCCGGAGAAAGTGGAAGAATTAAGCATAAATCATGCTCACCTTCTTTGAAATCGGCTATAAAATCAGCTTTTCTGATTACCCTAGAATATTTTCCTTTTCCATTTTTATTTGTTAAAATAGCAAGCAACCTGTTAAAACGTCTCAAAAAAGCCCATGCCTTTCAATTTAAATCAGTGGCCGGGATGGTCTAATAAAGTGTTTGGAGAAGTCATTATTTCTGATGTTGTTTTGAATATGTGAGAGGTCTGGGCATTGTCAATTCCCACTAGAAGTTCTTTAGATTTTTAAGAAAATCCACATTTGACATTTACACCAACTATCTTGGCATGAATGTAGTTCTTCACATATATTCTCGAAGTTGCTGTCCTTGACAGCAGTTCAATATTTTCGTGAGGTAAGAAGGACAGCGGGCTTGGTGAGAACTATTTACTGATCAGCATATATCTGTTTGGTTTAGTACGGGGTATTTGGAAGATTTGGGAAATCCACATATGGATACGGTAGTTCATATCACTTAGACAGATTCCGCGATCCCATTTGAACTGGGATATAGTACACTTTCAAGAGTGTGATTTAAAAACTGAAGCATTAAATTATTGAAGACACTTTCGTACGATTGAAGAGCGTGCAGTGGGAGTGTAATACGAATCACTCAAAATTGGAGTTAATACCGCAGGACAAGTTCGTGTATGAACATCATTGCAGTTTTGTAGGTAATTTAGCCTACATGAACATTAATATTTTTACATCCAGCTTTGTCGCCTTGGAACCAAACAACAATAATTCCTCCCACTTTGCTTGTAATCTATCTATTCAGTTGATCACTTCCGTTTACGAAACAACAGAAGGGATAAAATGTATCGGACAGCTTTTGGTAGTAGCTATCGACTCTAATACTGTGAGAGGATTTCAAATAATCATCATATACTTTAATACCCCCTATCTGATAAGGTATCAAGTTCATTCTTTTCTATTTGACCACATCCGTCTGCGCATAATCTTCGATCAGGAGATTCATGTTAATTGGAGAGAAGTCTGGTTCGCAATATATAGATGAACGAGGTTTACTGAATTTGGGACTATTATGAGAGAAACTTGAGATGATCTTACTCGATCTCATTTTAAACTATATTTACATCACCTGTAATTGCAAATATCCGACTATGGACGTAGTTGAAAAAGAAGAAACACGGATGGTGAGGATTACAGTATTAAATATTTCTGTCACATATCAGATAAGGCACTGTGCATTAGTTTGCTATGTAGTTAAACAAACTTGCGATCTGCATCATTGGAAACGTAAATTTTGTCAGGAGCAATGCAGGGTGGGAGAACTTGAATTGAACAAATAAACGGAGAATAATCATCAGGACTTGAGCTATATGATTTTATTATCGAAGAAATGTTGCTTATGTTTAAGGGCATCTTTCTCTATTATTAAGTTCAGAAATTTACAGCTTATAGTTAGTCACCTAGGGGCAAAGAATTCGGAAGGATCTAAATCCGTAATAGCCGCGGTGGTTTAAAAGAGCCAGGTCAAGATGGGCATACATCCATACTTATCATCGCATTCAGCCTATATCTGAGTGTTCTTGGAAAAATTCCCAAAGTAGTTAGACTGCCTTTTGTCAATCTTGTCTAACAATTGTTCATAGAATCTCTCAATGTGAATCAGACGTAAAAGTCTAAGTTTGCGGGCTCTGAATGGTTGGCAGAATTGAATTGTATTTGCTGACGTAAGAGGGAAAGATGAGCGAAGACGTGCTCATCTTGTTGCTGATGCTCTTAGCTAATCCAGACTGTCCCCACTTGAACTTCGTTTAACGGTATTGTGACATTTGGAAAGAGTCCCAATCAATTCACACGTATTTCCCAGTTTGGAACTAAGCAAACTTTATCCTAACTTGCTACTTTATAATCTGCCTCATATGGAAGCAGGTGCCCACCGTCCTCTTGATCCTGATCTCTCGTTGCTCTACGCAAGGTACTTAAAGTGGGATTGTTTGTATGATGGTAATTTTTTTCTAAAATTCTAACTTTCATTGACAGGATGGAAGGCAGGGGAACTCAAAAAAAATACGTTATGTTTGTACTAAAAGTTGGTGCGTTGATCATTATTATTGAATAATTCTATGCCTCCCGATTATTATTTTGTTACAGTTAGACCTATCCACTCGTTTCTCCACACCACAACATATAATACAGAACACAGTGGGTAACTCAGTTGCGCTAGACGAAACTCTAAGGAGATATACAGGTTCAAATCTCGAAGTTTTGGACGTGAAATCAACGTTATCAGCTGGTGAGAATTAACTAGAAAAGAATATCTATCTGAAGTTAATATATCTTTGTTTTCAATTTCAGTTAACTGAGTTTTTTTCTGAAATGGAGACACATGAGACTGTAACGAGATTATCAAAAAAAAATTTAACAGCACGATGGCAAGTTTGTATTTCTTGATATGATGAATATGATTTTGTAGCCCCACCAAAGTCAACTTAATTTGACGAACTGAACTATTACAGGACTTTCTTAATTCGAGAGGATAAAATCTCGAAGGTTCAGATACAAAGTTCGTACAAACCAGCCATTACTGCATCGGAGCCTGTGCCCTTATAGGCTCCAACAGGTGACACCTTTTTAATACTGGGTAAATACGTGTCTGAGCATGTATAGTATATTTAATTACGTATAATTCATCAAACGAACCAGAAGATAACAATGCTGCAGTTGGTTAAATGTAAGGCATCAGTAAAACGGACATGAATAAGTCTCGGAAGTCTATAATCCTAATAAAAAAGCTAATGGTTCGGCAAATCAGGGACCCCTGGATCACACCAGAGGTGATCAGATGCCCGATAAGGAGGAGTATGCGCATCCCCTGTTTGACTCGGTCACACCGTGCCCCCGCCGTGAAGCCCATAGGGTCTATCGATCACTTGTAAACGGACCAGTCCCGTCTGACGCAATATCACGGATGTAGTGAAACCACGGCATAAAAGCGGCTTCATATTGAACACACAGAACCAGCCAATTTGAACTCAATGATA